>JABFFE010001396.1:0-23259 GCA_013623625.1 Fusarium setosum
AAGAACACGGTATCTACACAAGCTACAGAGATATAGTTGCTCTCACTTACAAGTCCGATTTAATTGATATGAGCCATTGAAGACATTTACCGGGCTGTTGCCTGCGCAGCTCCCCCTCCACCAGGCTTCAGTAACCTATTTGGTGATGTTGGATGTCCTATGACCTATCCCATCTCGCCTTGACCTCTCTCACCTTTTCTTGGCTTTGTATATCTACCCGCTGTGACGACTGGACGTGTGAGCCCCAGAAGCCTTGCCGTTACTGATTACTGCAGATGCACTACGCCGCCTGCGAAGCCTGAGGACAGAGATTTTATCATTACCCGAACCCGATTACCGACGCCCGATAGCCGATAAAGGAGACTACGCAGGACAGTGGTTCTCAGCATGCTGAGGGCAGTAACTAATACTGAGCAGTCGTCGACAAAGGCGCCTGAATCATCCCCTCAGATGATCTTTCTCCACAACGGGTTTAGGTTGAAAAATAGGAAGTGTACTTGTGGAGTTGGTGATCCTCGCCAAAGATCAGCCTGCAACCCATTCCGTGGTTCAAGAGTAGGGCCATCCAGCACAATAGAAGCGTTTGATTTTACCTCTATGCACACCACTAACCTCCTAGGGTTGGTTCCAGGCTTTGAGTCGAGCCGGCCCACCGGCAAATTCGGCTACAAAGTCTAGGGGCAGCGACAAGGCTGATTTGCAGACCTGACTCTTAACCGTTGGTCGTGTCGTTGCCCAACCCGGATACCGGCACACTTTGTAGCCCGCACGTTGGGAGAAAAATTGAGCTCGCCTTCGTCAAAGGAGTTCAATTCCGAACTGTTGCGTACTTGGTTGGGGCGAGCGGAAGAAAACCCTGCTCAGCTGAAGGCATGAAGATGCCGATCATCCGGTAGTGTGCCAATAAATCGGGATAGTTTCTTTACTGAGGCTGAAACTAGTGAGCGGAAGGCCACGCTCAACCCCGATTTGTGCACATGCCCAATGACTGTGGCAAAGATGCAACATGCGTGCAGAAACTAGCCAATCTAGACTCTATGATCTGCAAGCAGTTGGACATAACCATGGAATTCACTGGCTTGAACCAACATTGATTGCAACCCTCCAAGAGCGATCATACCAGACTTTTCCTCGTTACCAGGAAAGTTGCTGAGATATAAATGACAGGCTTGGCACCAGGATCTCCTGGCTGTCTATAGTATCTTTTATTCTAAGCCTCTTTTACTCATCTTTTACTCATCGCTGAACGAAACCTCTGCCAAAAATACCACAATGACTTGGCCCAACTTAACGCCGCGAACTCCCCTATCCCCAAGGGTCTACCGCGCCGCTGCCTCCAGGATCCGGGGCGGGTCTATCGGGGGCATCTCAATCGCTGTTATTCTGCTTATTATGGCTGTTATTTTCATTGTGTCCTGGATTCATTATTACCGCAAAGGTTCCGAAATACCCTCTGATCTCTTTACAAATCGTCGGCTCGCTGTGCTGACCAGTCCCTATTAGCAAAGAGAGAGTTCGAAGCCACTGGAAAACCCATCTCACACGGCAGGATCTTTCTAAAGTCCCTGCTAAACGCAACTGTCGTGGGGGCGCTCGTCCTCATATGCTCCTCTGTCTGCAACGACAACAATAACGGTGGCGGCGGCGGTGGTGACGTTGAGCAGCCCCCAATGCAGTCTATGGGAGGTGACGCCATGCCGAATTTCAACCCTGGGCCTCAGCCTAATATGGACTGGACTCCTATTCAAGGAGGTGCAGCGGACCCTATCCAGGGTTGATATCCAGGGCTATACATCGAAAGTTGGATTCTGCCGTTCGGCGTGTGAAGATATGAGGATATGATAATTATCCGATTATAGGTATATTATTACTCCCCTACATATGAGAGGTATTAACTCCCCTAACACTACTAATTGACCGTGTGCACCGTAGTAATGAAATTGGAGCCCAGTAGTAAAGTAAGCTATATTAAAATCGTTTCTATAATACCTCTGCCGCCTTCATATGAAACTCAGCATTCATGGTAATGAAACTAGGTCTCCCGTGTTATCCACCTCTCCCGTAGTCCAGGACTCCTCATTCTATTCATTATACGTCCAAGGGCTACAAGTAACACATTTAACCCGTTAGTCCTTTAATTCAGCCATGAACTGGTCGGGTGCCATCACAGAGAAGTAGTACAGGTAGTGGCCTATCTGGATTGTGCTTCCACTCCGTCAAGGGCAGTTTGCTTGCACGGTAATAACGAACATATTGTCTTTCTGCGCCTCTAGCATCATAGTCGAAGCCTCACAAGAGCCGCTGAGATCATTACCAGACTTGCTGACCACACGTAGATTAGGGCTTATGGCTGTCTGTACGACACGAGATGTCGAAGGTTGACACACCTGGCAACGTCCACAACAGCTTATCAACATGAGCTTACTGGATCGCCTGTTGTACAGTATCTGCAGGGCCTGTCATCCGGTCTTCATTCGCATTTGTCCAAGCCATCGGTAGCTATGCATGATGTGAAACGTACCTCAACTTGCTCCGAAGGTCCGCTATATGGCAAGGGGGTCGACAATAATAGATTGTTTTTCCCTATTCGCTCTCCCATTCAAGGCATAGAGGCGAACAAATCACCTTGGGGCGTAGTAAGAAAATAAGCGCCGAGGCTGTAGAACCTAGGACTCAAGTTATTCCCCTTCGGCTCGTCAACTAAGCTGGGTTGAAACGCACCTGGCCCTGCACCATGAGTAATGCTTAGACAACCACTTGATTAATAGTTACGTATCCCGATGACAACATTTACGTTACGAGGTAGGAAATAGCTTGCTGACCACATCTATGTGAATTCCATGCTTGAAATGGTGGACCACTAGGGCAATCCATAGCCCCAATTGTCCATCATAGAGGTTGGCACAGCCAATTTGATTAGAAGTAGAATCTCTCGCCGTCCCAGAAATGCTAAGACAGCTCAGAATACGAAGTCAGGCAAGCTTCGTTCACCTTGATCAATCTTTTCTCCACGTTGTTGCGGCAATCACCAGACGAACTAAATTGGCCAGCCAATGCCAACAAATGGAGATGTAAACTCACCATGATCCACGGCGCCTTTTCGGGTCATCTGTCCTGAAATGTCACGCTCAGGGAGCGGCTCAATGACATGGGCTCTGGAGATGCTCAGAACCAGACGCGCCCTGTGCAGCATTCTAATGGGAAGTCATGATTTTGTATCCCCAGATCAAGGTCATCCATGTAGAGAGACACACGAATGCTCGGTAACCTTGGTTCAAGGAAATTGTGGTTGGGTATGATGTCGTCAAAAGGCGCCATCTCGGCCAATCGCTAGGTGGCTACGTTTGTGGGCGATCGACAACTAGAGACGATGTTCTGTCTCTTCCGGCGATATTTTGAGGCGGACTCAAACCTAACACTGGCAGTAAATGTAAGGCCCACCTACTCCCAAAGTATTGCGGCAGATTACAGAGCATGTCAGCAAGAAGCGTGACCGTTTCTAGACTATAAGATCGGGGGTGGCTGGGGACCTTGGTACGACTTTGTCGGAACCGATTGTCCGAAGGGAGTCGACTTCTCATGCGGCAACGAAGCCCAAGTAATGAAGGGGGGCCTGAATCAAGCCCAATTGGAGGGAATATGGGCATTGGTGGGTTTGGCCTCGACCTATTCCACTGCTGGGCTTACCGGCCTTGGTGTTGTATTGCCAGCGCGGAAGAACTCGGTGCTGTGGATGGGCAGGACGAGCTTACTGTGGCGATAAGGATTGTATGATTCCAGGTTAGATGCTAGACTTCAACAGCTTGCACTCATCCGCCTGTGTCAGAAACTGTACGTCGCCAAAGAGGGAATCAAGTCGACCAACCAGTGTCGTATTCTTATCCTGTCCCGGAACCCGAGTCACGGTGTTATTTAACCAAACGTCTGACAGGCATCTTACTGTGCGAAACACGGGGTACGCGATGGTCACACAAGTGACGATCTTCCAGCCCAGTTCTTCCTGTTGCTGGAAATATCAGCCTCCCTGTGTAATAAACCATAGCTAACCGATCCTTACCCTAGTCTATGTATTTATATAAGCGGCAAAACACGTCCCGTGTTCATTGGAACGCAAAACCACAGTTTCGGCTTATTACAAATCAGATCTTGTCGAAATATTTACCCAAACCAACATGCTCCATCTCCCATATGGCTGGAATGGTGTGCAAACCATAGTCAAGATTCTATCATGGTGTCATCAAACAGCGACTGGGTCAGTGCCGCAGATTTCACGGAGCGGAGGAAGGCTCAGAACCGTGTTGCGCAGAAGAACTACCGTAAGTTTCATTGTCATGTCAGCTCCTAATAGTTTCTGTGCTGTTTAAGATACCAGACTGCATTAAGTCTTCGACAGCTCACTGGTTTATCTTACTAGGAACGAGGCAAAAACTCCGCATAAAGCTTGCTGACGCAATATTGTCGGATATGCCCTACATGAACACATCCATAGTATCATTAGGCCAGAACTCAGCAATTCCATTAGACAGCTGGGGTGTTAGCTCACCTTCGCCATTCTGTACCTGGGCCTTCGCGCCAGGGGGCAGCGGGAGCCAACCCACGGGAAAGACCTCTACGATTGTCGACTTCGGCATCACCTCGTGCACCGATTTTCCTATCAACAACTCTATATCCAACGAAGGCTATATCGATCCTGATTCGGGTCGTCCATATTGGACAGACGCAGAGACTCACTCCTTGGCACTGGGTCCCAACTCACAGGTGCACATGAGGCGTTCCAGCTCGACAGGACAGATGGTCGTGGATGACTCGCTACACGAGCTTACCGATCTACGACAGACTATTTCTCCGAATTCTGAGTCTGCCGGAGGTGAAGATGGGCTTAACAAGGCACCAGACTTCTGTGAACCTCCCCCTCTCTTCCCAACGCCAACCTCGTCATATGCCTCATCTTCTGCCAGTAACCCGACCTCACCACCTACACCATTCTCTTTATGCTCGATTCCCTCACTTTCACCAAATTCTCAGCATCCCAGTTCAGTCGCCACCAGTGTGGATAAGCTCGACATTTCCACCCCTAGAGGGATAGATGAAGACGCCAGCACTTCGCTTTCCAATACCAATTCTAATGTCAATCCTGGGCACCCAGCTCATTATGCAAGCCCTTTGATGACAGCCATCTCACTCAAGAACTTCCATATTGCCCATTTACTTGTTCGATCTGGCGCTAAGGTGGATTTACCTGACCGAAATGGGAAAACTGCTCTTCATTTAGCAGTGGAAAGGGGCGACTTGAGCACGGCGCGAGCGCTACTTGACCTAGGAGCCGATGTCCTAACGACAGACTTGAACGGAAGGGGACTCCTGCATACAGCCGTCATCAAGGACGATCAGGAGAGTGTAAAGATGCTGCTCGCCTGGTGTGAAGATTACAGCAAGAAACAGGAGACACTTCTGCGAACACATCAGGAGGGCGGCACAAGTGGAAGCGAGAAGAATTTGATTCAACAGTGCATCGATGCACAAGATATGCGCAAACTGACAGTAGTGCATCTGTGTGTATTGTTGGATCGTGTAGAGATTCTGAAGATTTTGCTAGATCATGGGGCGAATGCGAATATTGGGTGTATTTGAGTGAGCTGAGACTTGGTCTGATTCACTTGTTCTGCAATCATAGACGATCTCTACTGAAATAGGCATCGCTTCAGTGATCATACTGTCTCAAGCGCATACTTAAATAGGCCTAGAAAACGAAACTAGGTCACGTATGGGTGCATCGGAATGGTCAGGCGATACCCTGAAGTAAAAGCTCCAGAAGCCTGAAAAGCATAGAATGAAACGTGACAGATAGTCAATAGACTCAGCTAGGCGGTTTGCCAGGGTGGGTAGGCATATGGCAAAGGGTATTTTGAACAAACTAGCTACCATATAGAAATTCAAGAGCATTTTCTTTAGGGATAGTTTCTAGCAGTGATGCCCCATGAGCAACTATTTCTTCTGTATTCAGGTGCACTTTTATAGTCACAATGGGTGGGAGAAAGCAGTCATCCTGGGTCACCCTAGACCCTAGATATGATATCTTGGGATGGCTTTTGATAGAAAAAGCTTCATAATGATTAACTCTTTTCAGTGCTTCATAAATAATGCTCCATATCAATACAGAGTATAAACTGTGCCCGTGGTTTAAAGGGTTCGGCTTAGCAAAGGATCATTGACAACAGGGAAATGTTGGGTGGCTGTGGTTCTCACCCGCCACTATCTCTAGCCACCTCATCTTGCCGTCGGCAGAAGCTCGGCGTTTACCCAGCGGTCTTTCGGAGTCTTGATATGCCGAGGCATGTGCTCTGATTGCCTTGGGGCACTGGAGCTCTATTGGCCTATGCATAGCAAGACAGTGTTGGTTAAAAGCTGAATATTCGTGATTAATTTTCTCTTGCCAGCCGGCCAGAAGACCCTGCTAACTTGCGATGAAACAAGAGATCCCAAATGACATTAGCTCCATGGTGTGGCGTGCGCCAGCCACGACGGCAAGCGAGGCGCGGCTGTGGCTCGTGCAAGATCCCGTGACCTACTACAGAACCACTCGCTCGGTCAAGATGCCAGATATCCCCAGGTCTTTCCATAGTGAAACTCCGAGAGCGTTTAAACAAGCCCATAAGGTGTGTTATAGCTGTTCGTCAGTTTACCTCTACTTGGAACATGTGACGCATCCTGAAGATGGCGCTGCTAGTATGATTACCACGATGCTATATCGCACGTGTTGGCACGGCTTTCTTTGTTCTATAGCTGCCACTTCGTCCCTGTCCTTATCTCTCTCTTCGATAACTCAAATCACTTAGCTTCAATTCATTCGACTCTCCCTTTCAAGTTGATGTGCCACGACACCCACTCGCAACCAGTCCCAGTTGACCTCCTCCATCATCAGCCATGACCCCGGCCTCCCTAAACAATGCTGGCGCGTCTCGTACATCGCGTCATCAATCCTCAACTTCATCTATGCTACTGTATTGGCTTCCCTTGTCTTGACGTATTTTGCCACTCTCATCATCTACTTGATCCTTCGTACGGCTATAGAGTTCCGCGCTGTAAACTGGGCTGAGGAAGCCAGAGTGCTGGAAATCGCCCTGGAATCTATAGCCAGAATTATCCTCTTTGGCGAAGCCTCTCAAGACAACAGCTCTCAGCCGGATATACTACGTATCGATGGTCTATCCTATGACAGAGATCCCTTGTTTGGCCCGAATGAACCAATCCTTATACGACCCAAACGGTTCTTCAATCCCACCGTCTATGAAAGTACACAACTACTCCGTCAAGGGCAACTTGCCTTCATAACAACCAAAAAAAAGCCCCGGGTCTTTCCACATCTCTAGCATCATGGACACGATGCTAACATAATTGCCTAAGAATACAATTTTCCCGGTATTACAAGAAGCCCTTCTATAAACAACGGAAGTAGCGGGCTGCACGCAAGCGGCTAAATCGAGATGGAAATGACTAGCTAACAGGATCGTAGAACGATGTGTCAGTTGAAATATCACGGTGTGGGCGGACGAGACCTGACAGGCTCCAGGTAGCAGAGCTAGTTGCCATCCAACACACACTACCATATGGCCTCCAACAACACAGCAAAGGCCAGACTCCAGCAGTGAGCCACAGCCTAATTTCCCGCCTCAAGGTAAGGGGATGCTGGCCAAAATCCTAGCTAGACCCGGAAGTTAGCGCCTGGAATTGCGGTCGACGGTGTGATGATCTGGGCTAGTTGCTTAACTCTTGACTGGTTTTTATAGCGCGTTGAGATTTGACTGATGTTCAAAGTTGCCCTATCATAGGAGTCGGGGAAATATAACTATCAACGGAGCAAGAGCCAAAGGTTTCATAAGTCTCTCCATTAAAATTTCACTGGTGTGTTGATAACGGGATATCATGTAATAGGTCACGATATAGTCCCCACACCTCAAGAAACAGGTACAAGACATACCACAACTTAACCCCGTGTTGCTTGGCATAGCTTCTTAAACGTAATCTAGACTGTTGATAATGAATATGAGTCGGCACCCTACTCGTTGTGATACTCTATAAGACTAGGGCCGTTGCATGGCTAAGAACGAGAAGCTCGAAAAGCAGCGCAGCAAGTTTTGGTTATGTGGTTTGTCATCGTGGGAACTAAGAACCTCCACATCGGTTAGAAATGACAGTGTTACTATCAACGCGTAGTTCGAGATGTAATAGAGACGCGAACGGCTCCAAGGTCTCGGCACGGTATTTACCAGACCGTGCAGAATGAATATATCGGGTTAATAAAGTACACTCATTAGTTTCCCCTACACTTGCACAATCCCCTAAGTTTGATGTTGTTCTTAGTTTGCCATCCTCGTTGCGTCACACTGCATAGCATTGCATTGCCCCCTCAAGGTTCCTATCGCCACATTCAGCTGCCCGTTCAAAAGGCAAGCATAGCACCGAAGATCAGGGCGAGACCGAATACACCAGCGACCGGGCCGGTCAAATGCCCAGCAGCACCAGGGACGCTGCTCGACGAGGATGCGGCCGATTCAGAAGTAGTCGAAGCTGCAGAAACTCCCGTCTTCGTCGCAGAAGAGTGGGATCCTGTCGTGCTGCTGATGGATCTGTCGCTTACAGTGCCTCCAAACGCAGACTTGGGGCTGCTGCTCTTGTCCGTCTTTCCAGCGGCGCTTGTATAGTCGTCGAGTGTGTCGGTTCCCTGGTTGATCACGCCGACCATGCCGGCCTGGCAGTGACCCTCGATAGCACAGTAGAAGAAGATGGGGTCGGTATTATTGATGGTGACTGAGAAGAACGACTTGAAATACATATCAGCCAGTGACCTGGCAAATCTGTGGCTGATCAGAGATGTATTGACTCACCTTGTCGCCTTGGGGCAGCACACCTGAATAGAAACCTCCACTGGTAGCTGGGGCACATGGCTTTTTAAAGTCTCCGGCAACAACAGTATGCATGGAATCAAAGTGAAACTCGACAATGTCTCCCTTGGCAGCCTTGATTGTATCCGGACTGTACGTGAGCCCTCCCTTGCCGACCTCGACCTTGTGGGTCGTGGCAGACGCGCCCGCGGCGAGCACGGCCAGGATAGCAATTCCGAGGTTTGTATGATGCATTGTGTGGTGTTTTTAGGTTTGTTGCTTTGAGGCTGTTGGTGTGTTGACGAGGGACGGTCGAGAAGCCGGCCCATTATATCATAATCAATCTCTTCATGCCGATAGCTTGAAGGCACCCATCATCGGTCAGCTCGGAACACTCCTGCCGTTGTCGTCGTAGTCTTCATTTACTGCACCCTTTTCGTCTCGTAATATGGCTAAGGTTCTGACAGACAACGTTGCTTTGATGTTCCCCGGTCGTGCCGACAGCCCGTCGGTGGTGGCTGACTTCAAGGGCCATATCTGGGGGCGGCCGCCATGGCTTCGCTAGCGCCGGCAGCTTGAATAACCGAGCACGGTTCACTGTCTGACCTGCCGGAGTCGGCTTGTTGTTCTGCCGATAGCGCGTGCCGCCCCCAGCCACTCCCAATTGTAATGTTACTCGTGAAGCTAGCATGCAAGCTACGACGTACACAATGATAACAATCATAGAGCCTCTCCCTGCTCTTCAGCGCCCATCAGATCCGCGACCCGGAGTGGTCCAGACAGTTGCCGTTGTCGTCGTTGAACGCCAGGCGTCTCGTAAGCCGCAACATCGAAGAGGTCAGACATGTTAGGACTGTCTCTATTTTTCTAAAGACTATCTTGCTTATTGTGTTGGTAGTTAGGGCAGCAGGGCACATGGTCTTATAAAGCTCAGCCACGTTGGTGACGACGACCGTCCGAGTCCACCTGGCTGGCTAGTTCATTTACCACATGCACGTCACAGGTGACTATACTCTGCATCTTGGTCCGGTAGGCGGTCAATATACACCGAGCGAGAGGGCGGCGACTGTCTAGTTACCATAGAACTTGACGAAGCTCTTCGAGGTAGGAGTCAATTGAGGATAACATATCCATTTCCGTATACCCCCGTTCGTCTTTCGCATCAATTCAACCCCATCCTTTATAGTAGACAGACGACTACTTTCATGGCTGGGTCGGCCTGACGTCTGGTTTTTACCTGTCGTCGCAGCGCTATACTTCGGTGCTCCGCTAGGATCGGCATTGCAGGGTCTGAAGTCCGGGAGAAATTAGTTCTGCCGCTATCCGAGAAGACCAGACCTCTGTGCTCAAGCAAACTTCATTGCCAGTGAAACAATGCTTCTCTAGAACACCCCTGGGGGCTGATGAGCTACCTGGTTCAGGGATGGACTGGGTGTTTCCTTGATGAGCTCGACGCCTTTCCCTTCGGCCTTGCTCGAGGACGGCTATCGCATCGAGGCCCCCGCATGGTGTTCTGGTGGAGATGGTAAGGATGCAGGTCAATCACTCTATGTGCCGATCAATTGGATGGACATTACACGGTTTCCGTCCTCTGGCCAACATCGAGAGGTCATGACCGTGTACACTTGCTGAGTCGCCGATGCCACGAAGCGATTGTGCCATCTGCACCAACGGTTTGGGGTCAAGCTTCCGGCCTTGACGTCGCTTCTCCTCTAAGACTGTGAATTCCGATCAGGTTGAGTTGAGAAGCTCATAAAACTCTTTACGGGTTAGACCCCAGCTTTGATCACCTTCAGCCGGGAACAGCAAGTCTATGCAACTACCGACCGGAACTACTAGGTCTTCTAATAGGAAACACACGCAGCTGTAGATTCGGAATCAGAATAAGGGACTGATTTATTCCATTTGCTCAGTCTGTCACTTCTCGCATAAGGAAGTCGCTCGTCGCTAATGTGCAGAGAGACTGCTGAGAGCCGAGGCAGCCTCGAGGAACATGGGACACTGTGAACAGCAGATGCAGTGACTATAACACCAAAATAAGTGCGAAGCGCTATGATGACAAGAAGCCACTGCTGCAAACCGAGAAAGAGGGATCAGGGCCGCCCTAGGAGGCTTTGAACAAGGCCCACGAGAAACACTTGAAAATCGAGAAGATCGAGGAAGATTGCAAAAAGGATTCGGACCCAGCTGCAAAAGTCAGCGGAGAGGAACGAGTAGGAAAACTAAGAGCAGAGTTGGTGACGTTCAAAGATGCTGCTACCCAGGAGGAAATAACTGGAAACATTAGAGAGCAATCAGAAGAGGGAGACAGACTCGCGTTGGCTCAGATCAACACGTACGAGAGCTAGGTACGCTACAGCGGCCGGGGACAAAGACAAACAAGGCGATGCTCGGGTCAAGTGTAAAGAAAATGTGTTCTTTTGCCGTCGTGTTTCCTCTGACCATTTGTCTGAAGGTGGCAGAGTTATAATAGTAATGCTCGGGTCAAACTTGACCGGGCTAAGGAAGCATGGTGAAAGTTGAACGACACCCTACAGCAGATCAGGACCAAGGAAAGCGTGGTTCGTCTCGAAGCGTGTGGCATCCAAACATTGAAAACTCCTATCGCAGGACAACTTACTTCTATCGGCGAGAAAATCAGCAAGCTCAAGGAGAAGCTTAGCTCTTCAGTCACCACTGGCCCCGCAGAGACATTGCCGATCATCATGGACGTTGACAAGGACAATAATATTGTCAAGGATGGATACAAGAACGAGGCAAACCATGGTGGCTCTAGGGCGGAAGAAGAGAGCGCCGATGTTTATACCAAGGCGGCCTTCAGCGCCGGCCCCAGGTCGGACAGCTCCTCGACCAAGGAGTCTCACGCTTCTGCCTCGACTAACTTAAACGTTGGTCACTGGTGGGCATGATCCAAGATAACGCCGGCTTCTCCAGCTCCAGCAAGGAGATCCAAAGACAGATATCCTCCTGCACCGTCGATGGATCCTCCCCTGCTATGGTGGTCAATATCAAGTTTTCATGGCTACATAGCGATCTATCCAAGGACTTTGATGCCGATATTCCGGTGGATACGAAGCTCAGCACTGGAGCATGACAGATCAAGGAGTGGGCTGAGAATGGAGACCCGGGGACAGGTGCCTACAAGAGGACCGAGTATGGCAAGTTCCCTACGTACTCGACAGCCTTCATCGTGGCGGCCGACACAGCTCTCGGGTTCAAGAGCACGGCCGAGAACAGCAGCGAGATGATGAAGTCGCCCGCCACCGATAGCTCGATTCAGGCGAGCTACGGCCCTTGGGGTCCCAAGTGCGCCGCTTCAGCCATGACGAGCAACGACGAGTCGTCGCAGAATATGTCTGTTCAGGATGGCAGCCTCCGCATATCTTTCCAAGCCCCTCAGATCATCGGATGTGTCTCAGAGATCTTGCCCCAGCTACCACGTAGCTCCGACATGGGCGGCTTGACTGCTCCGCTGAATAGGGCTTTCCGTCCTTAAATATTGACCTTGGGCAGTCCAAATCATACCCACTGCGACCAAGTGTAACGACTCAGGTGATAGTTTGACTATGGAGGGCCTACAGGAGAAAGGTGGTTGAGTTTATCAATACAGAATGCCACTAGGGGACGGTTTGCATGTTTGTAATTTCTCTCTTGAATTAGAATAGGAACTGTAGTCTGAATATAACTGTAGTGTGAGTGAAACACAGGTTTGATAGGTACTGAGGTGAACACAGTCACTTGCCCCGAGAAGACGGGTAAGACAAGCCCCACGGACTATACCGATCCAGCAGCCAGTATTTCTACCGAAAGACTCTCTTTAGATGTGAATATGAGTAACTACAACGCACCAGAAAACGACGTACGTTGAAGAAGACCGTGGTTGCTTTCTGTGGCCAAAGGCACGTCGCGGTGGTCGTGGTAACCAGACTCATGAGCCATTCCAATAGCCACCGAGCTACGCCGTGCCCAGGACCAAGCTCAACCGTGACTCGCCATTGGAGGAGCAGAGAGTAGTTGGTATATAACTTGCATCTGACTGGGCCCACCATCGCCCCTAAGCCCCTTCCTTTTCCTTCGATAAATCAATCAATAATTTCCACCAACTCCTTTTAGCGTATCTTGCGCCTGTATACTAAATGGCGAGTCTAAGCTAGGTGTTTAGCCACCCGGTCTATTGGCGCTATCACTACGCTATTGAAAGAGATTAGGCCAGCGCTAGTTTACACTCCCTCCTCCTAAAACCAGCCACTCGCCCGTCTTGTTTCGCTGTCTTCTTTCTTTTGGTCTTGGCAAGCAACCATCTGTCTTTCCCGTTTTCCTGTCGCTCGTTACCTTAGGCTCCAGCCATGCATTCGTTTCGCAATTTCTACAGCCTTGTGGCCGTCGCCTTGCTGCTAGGGAGCGCCGCTGGCGGCCCGTGCAAACCGCTGTCTTCGACTACAGACTCGGTAGTCACCTCATCGAGCACTATCGGATCCGTCTCGCAAGCCAGTGTCACGTCCTTGAGCACCGACGAGAAAAGCACCGGAACTGTCACTTCAACTGGTTCGGAGACTACGACCGAAACCTCTGTTTCAACTGCTTCCGGAACAACCTCAGGGTCTGTCACTGAAACCTCTACTTCAATTGCTTTGGAAACAACCACAGGGTCTACCACTGAGATGACCATCGCTTCCACTACCGAAACCACCACATCAGATATCACCACCTCAACCGTTGCCTCTACAACCACTACTAGCGAAGCTCTTCTCCCAACCCCAGCGGGCCAAACATTCGGCATCAAGGCCGCCCATTCCGAAGACACAGCCATCAATGGCGGCGTTCTCTACGTCAATAACGACCCCTACGACGCACTCTATCTGATCAACCCCCCTCGGACCTTGAGTACGGTTGTTCCTGGCTCCTTCTCCATCGAGACCGGGTCGGGTCGGCTGATGGTGGGAGACTGGTACGTCTACACCAACGGGCCCAACCCTTACAGCATGTACGCAGGTCCTCCGTCCGGCATCCAGGCGAGCATGGCTTATATTACCTGCGTCGTACCCCTGTTAATTGGTGAGGCTCTTCAGTGCTCCTCTGAAACAGCTGGACCCATTTACTTTTCCGTCGCCTCAGGGTCATCTGCCACAAATGTGATGCCTTGGAAAGTCGGGACCGTCCAGCCTGGCTACAGCACTGTGGATTTAATTATTGGTTAGTGTTGGTGTGAATGCCCAGAGGTAAAGATCCTATTTAGAGGGGATTGGATATATAGTTACCAGGCGGTTGCTGACCGCTTTGTATGCCTTTTGTTTTAAAAAAAGATCTCTATGACTTGAGACTATTTGTATTCACAGTTGTGTCATTGAGCCCCGGAGAAAAGATTTCACAGCAGTCTAATGTGACCAAACTATTCCTCTAGTCTGCAAAGCTTTGACTTCAGAATAGAAGTAGCCGTTAATAGGACAGAGCAACACCGTGCCGGTGTCAAACCGGTCTTGTTTATTATCGTGCCAGCAACCTGGCCCTGATAGAGCAAACGCAACGTTCCAAGAACACCTCGCCTTACAGACCCAGCAGCCAGGCTGTACATGTACAGCCAATGGGCATCACGATCAATTCTACCGGCTAGTAGACCTCTACACAAGTCCAATGGGAAACAAAGATTAGGTCTTCTTCCTCACAACCAGGGCAAGCCCCAGACAGCGACGAAAAGGACAAAGAAACACGCCTGTCAGACGTCCATCAACACCCACCCCTGCCACACGCCCGAGGGCAGACCGCAACAGGGGTTGAGATCATCAAGAGTAAGAAAACCTCTCTATACAACAGCCTCATAGGGGGGCTGCCGCCATCCTTGCGGATAGAGCGAGAGGACCAGGTTATTCACTCTAGGGCATCGAGGATATAGACTCATCAACCAGGGTGGGATCTGTGGCTCTTTTAAGGAACCAAGAGAAGATCGAATACTATAGAAATGATTCTCTGAAGTATTGTCGACGTGAAGAAGAAAGAAAGAAAAAATGTAAAAGAGAAGCTGGCTGGCAGAGTTTTTATAGATGATTGTTATGGGGCGGTGGTGGGTCTGATTTGCCGCCTAAGGCCACCGTGGAAAATTTTTTGCTCTATTGATTAGGTAAGGGGCTGACCCTGCAGGTATTAGTCCCCACCCAGCAGAGCCGAAGAGGGCTGGGTTGCTCGCCTCAGGATGGCCGTGTCGCTATTTTTCACGACACCTCAACTTGGCGTCGCATTCTCTAAGGTCTAGGGTAGTCTAAACATCAGTATTTCCTATAAAACTATTTTCTAGACCGGCCGTCTCCAAATCTTATCCCAGATGGCTTGCAAGACGACACTTTGCCGGTTGGATCTAGGCTGGGCTGTCCGCACGGCGTACCTGCGGGTGGTTTCGCCATCAATGTGATCAGTATCTCCGCCAAAGAGTGTAGCCAGAGGACAGTGTTCTTGTGCTAATGTGATTTCTTTGACCATCTGTTTGAAGGCGGCAGAGTTATAATGGTAGTGCTGCGCTAATTGCTATAGAAGAAGTAATGGATGGAAACTCAATGCATGTGGTTCTTGTAGTAGTTCTGCAACTACCTTGGTCGACAACTCTAGAGACGGCTCTCCGGCGTAATCTTTACCTCGGCCTTGATGCCTAGATGGTCCGTAACCCACGCTTTCTCAAAGCCAAGCGCCACGATCTGACTGCTCTCCTCCTCTCCCTCGGTCAACACATCCGTACCGAACCTCTCCAGCCTGACCACCTCAGCACCGCCACAGAAGTAGACCTTGTCCATCCTCGAGCACCCAAACTTCTCTCGGAGCTTTGTCGCCGCTTGCTGACCCCAGGTATAGCCCTCTTCGGTATCCTCCTTTCCGCCTAGCTCCAGGAACGCGTCCTTCAGGCCGTTGTCTGTGTGCAACGTGCGGTCGAATGGCTGGATGGCGTTAAAGTCTCCCGCAGCCAGGGCGGCATAGGCCTTCTCCTCGCGCAGGTACTGCGCCACGATCTGCATCTGGGGCGGGCGAAAGGGTGGGTGGAGGGCCATTGACTCGAGGTGCGTGTTGCAGAGGCGGACGGTCTTGCCCCCGAGAGACACATCGACGAAGGAGGCGTCGCGATCCATGCGCGTCTTGGAGTAGTGTACGCGGAATGCGGCCGTGATTAGCAGGCGGGAGTCAACGAGCGTCACTGTGCCGTAGTGAGTGGTCGCCCAATTGGTTGCGTCCAGGTCGGTCAGATGGAACCGCTCGCGGACCCATGGTGTGGCGGCGATGGTGGCCAAGTCTGAGGGCGTGCACTCCTGGAGGAAGACGACGGGAGCCGTGTTCGGCGGGCTGGAGGCTATCAGGCCGCCGAGGTGAGCGAGTGCTGGCTTCATACGGGCCTCGGCGAAGGGAAGCATGAAGTCAATGTTCCAGCTGTACAGGGCGATACTGTTGATTCCACCATTGTCTGCAGTCTGGGCCTCGTCGCCTGACGGGGTCTTTGAAAGCCAGCAAGACGTCGCCGGATCGAATGTGTAGTAGGATTGCGGATGAGGCTCATCGTCGTTCCATGACACTGAGGTTTTCCGCAATGTCGCGCTATCTTTGATAGCCTGGCCGATTAGCGCTTCCATGCTGTTGCGGCCGAAACGGAGCGAGTTGTAGGCGTGCACCAAGTTGGCGAGCACCCGAAAGCCAAATGTTGACTGTGGCATTGATGATGAGAAGATGAGAAAGTGAGGGGTGAGAAGCCGACGCCGCCTGCCGTGCCGTGCTGTGCTGTGCTGTGCTGTGCTGTGCTGTACTGCCTCGACACTGACGGCGGGTGGATAACTGGCGGGCGGCGTCAAGTTTATGGACTGTAGGTACCTACCTAAGGTAATTTACAACCTACTGGTACGGGTAGACGTGGGATCATGCGCTGTAAGCCGGCCTTCCCCACCGGCGGTCATCATTATTTACCTGCAGTAGTAGGTACTCATGCGGCGCTGTCAGCCACGTGAGGGCTACGTGCGCCAATACTCCTGGAACCGTGGTGGCAGCTGCTAGAACCTGTGGTTAGATAATCATGTCTATCAAAATTTTCTACACAGTAATAGTTGATACCGTAAGCTTTCACAGATGTCGGGCAAGGCGCGGTGATATGTACATTCTTGGCCCACAGGCTCCTATACGTCCCGATCCCAGGCTACATGACAGCCATTCTTAGTTATTGGGGCACAACTACGAGACACTTTCGCAGTGGCCTTGTTGGCTTTGCGGAACGCTCTTATGTTGACAAAGTCTCAAAGGGCCTGCTGCTATTTGGAGCGGTCTGTTCTCTTTCCCTACAAGGGGAATGGTACGATGAATCCGGAAACATAAGTTCAGACAGATGAACAGAACAGAATGAGACCATCAGGCCGGAATCCCAACCTTGCCGTACTAGGAGATGAAGCGATAGTCGCCTCTCTCGTCCATGTCCGGACAGGAGGCACGCACCATTGCATGGTGTGCAGCATGACCAATATGCTGTACGCTTGGTATCCTCGTCATGACGTCCCAAGGAAGTGGCCAAGTTTGTCGGATATACCACCGGCATCGTCACACCTCTGCCAAGTAGAGAGCCTAGAGCGCTCCCCTGACCCTTTCCAAGCTCTATATTCAAGATTGGCTTGTCAAACGAAGCGTCGGCCACGACCAGCGTTATATAGAGACCCAGATATATGATTCCAGCGTTATGCGGCACTGGATTATTAAAATGCCAATTTTGTGTTGAGTATTCACTTGCTACTGTGGCCGGGCTCCCTTTGAGAGAAGACGTCGACAGATAAACAATGCCCCGCGGCCTCTCAGGTCATGATAGGCAAATAGATTTAAAGTCGGAGATGTTAGCATCAAAGTCTTGCACGTGTAGACAAATCATAGCTGCGTCTACCATGTACCAATCTACTGTCCTCTCGCTTCAGACCGCCCCAGGAGACCCTCTTGTAGAATCAACGAGGACCTGGCCGTACTCTTAGTAGAGATGGCATCTCGTTTCTGCCTCAGATGCACAGAACCCCATCGCAGCAAATCCCCAAAGGTTCCCGGGGCACTGTCCTTGCCCTCGTTCTCATCCCACAGGGTTCCCAGTGCTGCGGCATGCGTGAGTCCCTTTCCGTGCGTGACCTTTTGCCAACTAGCTGTCCTCAACAACAGCCACACCAGGTTATACGCCTCCTTGTAGTCTGTTGTCTCTGGGTTCGCATCCAGCCCAAGATTGAATAGCTCGTACAGTCGTGCGCCAGAGCCGAAACCAATAGCGTCCTCTGCAGCCCAGTTCTCATGACGCGCGTCGATGCCCAGGATATTCTCTTGCCAGTACTTGGAGCTGTTGAATCCATTACCAGCGTCCTCCAGCATGGTCAAGCGGCGCCAGCACATGACCTGCGACACATACTCAAGAACGTCCTGCGGGCCAATCTTGAAATCCCAGGACCAATCTGCGGCTTCGCTGAAATCGATGTCTTTTACAAAGGCGAGGGCAGGGTCTGCACTGATGCCTTGGTGGTTGTTTCGGCCCTTCCATAGATGCAAGAACAGCTTGTGCCTGTGAGCTTGTCAGTGAATGCCAGCGGAGGTGGCTCGTTGGGGGAGATGCCATTTTTCAATAAAGGGGTTGCCTTTCCGAGAAGCAGTGAAATGGTTGGCGATTGTCTGCCCGTACATGACAGGCACAGCTACTTCGATCGGTGATTCAGGATCCATGATCCGATCCCAACACACACGATCCATGCTCCGCAGTAGAATACAGCCTACATCTATGGCCACACCGCCATGCTGAAACAGCAAAGCTCCTCTGAGAAAGTCCATGGAATGCGGGCCGACGTAAGGTCCGTCCATGGTCCCTCTCAGAAAGGTCTCAGGTAGTAAGTCTTGGCTGGCGAATTTCAACGCGTGATTTGGTGAGTCGGGTACGGCATCAAGGACACGGACAGTCCATGAAGGGCCGCATATGCGAACCCAGTCGGCGACGTTGCGCTGGCACCATGAGGGCATGGCGTCGAGGCCAGCGTGCCAGAAAGCCCAGATGTTCTTCTCTGAGTTCACGGGATTATACGCATTGACCTCGGCAAGGATGTCCTCAGTGGAGCGAGTATCAAGCTTGTCAACGAGTTCGAGTTCGGACGTGAACTCTTTGGGGATGGAGTAGGGCGCCATGATTGAGGACTGTGAATTAAAGAGAGGTGTATTTACAGTTTACACAGAAAACAAGAGCCGTGACTGGGATCCTTTATACCTTCTGATTGAGTCCTCTTGTATCTTGACCGTATGGCGATCACGGCACGGCGTAGCACTTCCTGGGGCGACGTCGACTTGGGGTGTAAGCACTTGACTCGAAATGGACGTTTAGTCGCGAGTGGGTCGTTTTACTGGTTCCCTTGCGCCTTTCTTGTCGTGTCGTATCTTACGCGGATCAAATGCTGACAAGACGCCGAAGTCGGTCAGAAAGCCAAGAGGAAGATCAGTCATGAAACTTGGGCTTCGGGTTCCAGGTTGGGACGTTGTCGCGGAAGGATAAAATAACCCAATGATCAACAAAAAATCAACCACAACGAATGGACGGACAGGATCTGCTTGGCTTGTCTCTTTGGCAAAGTCGCTCATGGCCGGTGCCGGTTTCCCCGCGCCCCAGGGAAGTAGTAGAGAAGCTATACACAGATTCGTAAAAAGACAGAGGACAGTCGGTCATCAGTCGTCTTGAGCCCAAGAACACCGATCAATCCAACAAGGCTGCGCTGAATTTCGGTATTTCAAGCTTGCTTTCAGGGACGTCAAGGGACCCAACACGAGTTATCTCGGGCCAGACAAAACCAGCGGTCCACGACAATGGCGTCCGGATTAGACTTTGGTCCTATCCCGGACTGTGGCAGGCTATCTTGGTTCTGGTCTCGGCCGTCGACAGATTATTTCGCCCTCATTAAAGTCTGTAGAAAAGGTACAAGGCTTCACCCATCTATAACTAAAGGCCAATGAAGTCTGAGCACGAAGAACTGTCAACTCAAGGTGCAAACACCCGGGCAAAAATTGCCATATCTAACCAACCGACAACCAAGCTCATCTCGGATCAAACAGTGGTGTTAAACCACCCAGGGAATTCTGCAAATACCTCATTCCTAACTAGGGTACTTATTTGCACACAACATCGCATCCCATAAGCCAGTTTTTCGATACATAGAACCCTATGAGGCAGAAAAAGAGTTTGAGAGATATATGTATATAGACTGCCTTTTAATATCCTCTCGCACTTCATACAGTCTTGCAGCACAGGTCCAGAGGCGACCCAAAGAGAAAGACAAAGATGTGTTTACCCGCGAGCTAGGGGCTACTCAGATGAGTGGAATGACTCGCTATCTCCAGACTATCTATCTGATTTGCGCGACTGCTCCTCCAAGGGCAGATTGCCTTCACAACAACAAAGAACACGCTAGTCTCCAACAGAATTGCCGATATCACGGCTTCGACCCGCCCTCTGACAGGTAGCAAATCAATGAGAACGACAGCAAGACATTCAGAACTCTTCAGATGTCAGGCAGACTTGAAATTTAGGAACCAGATTCCAACACACTATCTCGCGCATAGAAACTGCAGCGAGACCATGGCAAGACTATGGCGAGCCCCCTGCTACAGAAGATAACTTCTACTGCTTGCAGAGCCCGGACAATGCCGACAAGCTTCAAGCCGCCGTTCCCAATAGTCACGCACCGTTGAGAGACGAGCCAATGGCTGGCCACACAAGCTAGAATTACAAATAACAATAAAAGAAATACTGTATTAGCAGGCCAGGAAGTGCTTAAGTTCCAATGTACAGGATATGTTCAGTGATGATGCTGGCTGTCACTTGCGCTATCACGGATGAGCAGTGCGCTGGCCATGAGTCCAGCCCTTCGAATATAATATGGTTTTACCAATGGTCTAGTACATACGACCATACCCATTGGAGAACTCGGGATCCCGTCTGCTCCCCCATAGATAAGCCAATGAGGGGCGGATTAGTAGTTGGGTCGGTGACGACCAGCGAATCCCCGCTGTTGTATGTTTTTTTTGCTATCTACAGATAATAGTAGTCTAACCATGTCTGTTCTTCCTAGACTTTTTAGCTCGCTTTTGCATACTACGACGCTGAACGTGGGCTACTGTGGAAGTACTTAATACTAGCGAGCCAGCAAAATTTTCTAGAGTATGTCTTTATCACTACGCGCATGGATGTGTTTGTCGCGTTCTTTTCTGTTATCTCCTCTGCCAGGTTCGTCCTTTATCTTAGCTACCGTCATTCGATAAGTCTCTGAGCCTTGCTACCACGTCTCGTTTAGGTTTAATAGCCTAATCTTTGGAAGACAGCGACGGCGATCCTCATGTTGTTTTTAAAAGGATTAGCCAACATCATTAAACGGGACAAGTAAAAACCATTGGATTAAGGAGCGTGGCGTCTACCTAATATTTAAGGCTTGGGATATTAGCAGGAATTAATTACATGTCTGCCACTGGTTTTCTCAAAGTGAACATCCCGCGTTGCTGACCTAATTCTCCTTTTGACAATTGTTCGCTACCTTACACTAACGGAAGGAAACTCCTGCGTCCCTAGGCCAGGTCTTTTATCGTCCAAGTCTTCTTGGTCTATTGCCTTAATGAAATAGGCTTACTATTTGGGGCGCGATTGGGATATTCGAGAACCTTAAGACGCAGCATACATACGTAGGAAGGAAGCGTCCCTCGTCTAATTCTTGCGGATGAGATGCACAATTATAATTAACGCCAAGACCAACGCCACACCTAAAAGCCACATCCCCTACCAACGTGACTATAGTACAACCCTTGAACTTTTATGGTTTTATAACCTAGCAGGGGGGGTCGCTAGGGTCTATAGCTAATAAGAAAGAGAGCTAAGATAAGCTAAATTAGTATAAGATAATAAGATATATTTAATAGATAGCTAGCTCTACTAAGAAATAAGTACCTTTTTATATAATTAAAAGCTAGTTAGTCTACCTTATTTCTTAATAATAGCCTTAAGCCTATAAGGTATTAAGTAGGCTAACTAAAGTAAAAGATCCTTAGGTATAGTAATCTAAGCCCTCTTAATAGCCTTATAGAGCTTTTTTTTAATAGGCCTTATAGTATAAATCTATTTAATCTAAGCCTTTATCTAGGCCTATATATACTTAATAAGGTTAAGATTAAGGCTATAAATAGGCTAGTAAGGCTAGAAGGCGCTTATAAAGTATTATATAATAAAGTCTTTTATTAATTTTAATCTATAAGAGGAGGTATTATTTTATATTAAGCTAAAAGTTAAGTTTTAAATCTAAAATTCTCTTATTAAGAGTAAAATATACTACTAATAAGTAGTATTATTAATCTTCTCTTATAACTTATCTTAAATAAGAAATAAGCCTTTCTTCTTACTAATAAAATAGCCCTAAAATATTTATTTATTTACTCTCTTCTATAGCTTAATATACTTAACTAGGTTCTTATCTTAGAAGACTATTACTTACTTTTTACTAAAGCTAATATTATTAACCTAGGTCTTATTAGACTATACTTAATACTCTTAATCTTAAGGGGTTAAAACCCTTTATTAAAAAGCAAAGATAAGGTAGTATTATTAATATTAATTAATAAGAGAGATCTATAAGGGCTATATAATATAGTAGCTACTTATAATAGTAAGGGCATAAAATAAGATAAAATTAAAATACCCTCTAAAGAGGGGAAGGTCTTCTCTAAGCTTTTTCTAAGAGAGAGTATAATATAACTTTATTAAAGTTAAAAAGACTACCTTAATAAGCTTAATAATATTAAGAGAGATAATTAAGGGTTAACTACCTTATAATATAGGCTCTAATAAGGCTTTAAGAGTATATTTAACCTACCTAACTATTAATTTAAGTCTCTTAGTAATTTTATAGTTTATTATTATAATATATTTATATAAGATATAGACTTAGATCCTCTTATTATAACTTATAATAAGGCTATTACTTATCTTAAGGTCTTATTAATAAAGGTTAAGCTACTTAGTAGCTTTTCTAGTAATAACTTTAATAATAGCTTTAACTTTAGTAATTACTTAAGTTATCTAGTAAAAATAAAAAGGTTAAGGCTAAAAGATTTAACTTATAAAGAAAGGTTAGGCTACTACTATAGCTTAGAGTTAATACTTTAAGGTATTATAACTATAAGGGTAGATTAATAAGAAAAAAAGCGATTTTAATAGAGAAAAAAACTACTAATTAGCTAAATTAACTTAAAGAGGTAATATAGCCTTAAAATAGTTATTATTACTATTTTTATTATTATTAGATATATTATAAAAGTTATTACTACTATAGTTACTATATAGACTAGGTATAAAGCTTAGATTAAAAGCTATATTAAGAGG
>JABFFE010001398.1:0-23513 GCA_013623625.1 Fusarium setosum
GTTGGCGTGAAGGCAAGCTGCCCTTGACGGACCAGTCTCCCTCCAACGACGAAGAGCTAGGTCTTTCCCCCGCACTCTTGCAGACAAGAAGCACCAGGCTCTTGGCCTCTCTCGAGTACTAGAACTCTACATCTCTTTGAGCTGGTCTTTTTAAGTCTTGTGGTGTTTACATGGCCTAAATGATGTGGCTTGGATTTGGGACGGATCAATCTCATCTAATTAAGGGTGGCAGAGTTATGATACCAATAAGATACGGTGATCTTTGTTGTGAAGGCAGCCTATCCTTGACGGACCAGTCACCCAAATCAGATAGAAGTGATGGGACTTACATTGATACAGTAAGTACCTTGAGAGAAGTTGCCGACACCGCATGTATCCATCTATGGAACACTTGCTAATTTATCCACAAGCATTGTCGGACCTAGACACCTCCCAGCCTTTCTCCGTGGAAGAGCAATCAACCCCAAATCACGACCCACCCCCAAATCGCCCAATAACCGAATCGTCTGTGTCTTTGAGAACTCCAGTCTATTGCCTCTCATTCCGGAGCGGAAGCCGAGCATGACACGAGCGGCGAAATGACGGATCATTTCATGGAAGATCTACAACAGGAGAACATTGGCGAGTGTGTTTCGTAGGTCTTGGATGTTTGGAAGTAGAGCTGGAAGGACTCTTTTGATAAGGTTATTGCGTTGCTGCATGGCATTGGGCCGATGAAATACCTATATCGTGTAGATACCGTGTTCTTTTGCTAATGTGTTTCCTCTGATCCATCTGAGGGTAGCAGGGTTATGATACTAATTGTTTGAAATTAGTGTCATCTAAGCGACGTCGCTCCGCCTCAACGAAACGAATTCTCTCATGATTGCTCGCTATTGAAGCGGGAATGAGTTGGTGCATATTCTCATACCTACAAATCCCAGCTTTCACCAAGATGACCATCAGCCAGCCCAACATGGCCGTCTCCGAGTTCTCCAAATAATACCCCGTCTCTGACTAAATGTTGGTTTCATCTGCTTCGGCCAACAGATCATGGTCCTTGAAGTGCCTGGCAGGAATCCGCCTCTGGAAAAGGATATCCAACTCCTCAAACGTCCTCCCACGGCTCTCGGGCAGCCGGAAATAGCACCAGAAAAGACACACGAGGCTGATCCCCCCGAACAAGAAGCCCGCCTTGCCGCCCCAGTTCGCCTCGTCGCTGTTGAGCATGTACGGCACCGACACGGTGAAGATGATGGACGCGGCAGCCTGGACGGCGGTGGCGATGGCGATCGTCTTGGTCCGCAGCCGTGTAGCGGATATCTCTGAGATAATGACAAAGCAGATGGGCCCGACCGTCATCTGGTAGATAAAAGTCCAGACGTCCATCAGGGAGGCCATGGCCCACACGGCGCCCTTGTTGCCTTGGGGGATGCTGAGGAACCCTATGACGAAGAGGATGATGGTCATGGCGAACATGCCGGAAGTGTATATAATCCGGCGGCCGAGGTTGAACTGTTGTAACAAGACATGGTCAGATCCGCTATGACTTGATTATCGAAGGACTCACAAAGTTCATTAGCGGCCAAGACAGCACGGTACCGACAAAGCCCATGGCAGTATTGCCAACTCCCACTGTTCAACAGTCAGCAAGGTCTTGGAATCACCTGGCTTTCCAAGTGCTCCACCTACTATCAAACGCATCAGAAGACTTGAGACCGGCCTGCTCGAAGAAGTAGTTGGCATAGCCGATGAGGGGATTGCCCGCGATGACCTGGATGAGGTACACCATGACGGAGATTTCGGTTCGCACGAGGTTGGCCTTTTTAACGCAGTCCCAGTACGTCGTGCTCGACTCAAATTCCTGCTCCAGAAGATCGGTGTGCTCAATGCCCAGCAGGACTTGGTCAATATCTGGAGCGTTCTTGGAGGACGAGAGCTTGGCAAGGGCCTTGCGGGCATCTTCTTTGCGACCCTGCCGGACCAGCCAGTACGGGCTCTCGGGGGCAAACGGCAGGCCTATTAGAATGACAACCGGCCAGATCCATTGAACTGCCTGCATGGGGGTTAGTATTTGCACCAACATCAAGACTCGGAAAACGTACAAACGGAGCCTTGTACGCCCACTCGTCAAGGCGACTCTCGACACCCGCGGCGCAACCCTGACCCACGAATTGGCCGATAACAAAGGCAAGATTCACTGAGGCTGTGAGGACACCCCTCAGAGCCAGAGGGCAGATCTCCGAGGCATACGCCGGGGCGATGACAACGTAGAAGCCGTAGGCCAGGCCGCCCAGGACCTCACCGGCGCAGAGCATGCCGATCGAGGTTGCGAAGAACTGCACAAAGACGAACCCGATGGACCAGCAGCAGCAGACCGCCAGGGTAGGGCGGCGGCCGAACCTCTCGAGCACAGTGCCGCTGGCCAGGGCGCCCAGGATCTGGCCGATGGGGTTGCCCATGCCGAGGCCCGTCTGCCACGGCGCCGCAATCTCGTAGGAGCCGTTGACGAGGTGGCCGTACTTGTGCTGGAAGGCTGGAAGGGCGTAAAAGGAGGTGATTATCTGCGCGTCGAAGCCGGCCATGACGACGGCGAGGCAGAAGAAGAAGGACCAGAAGGTGGCGAGGGGGTACTGGCGCACGGCCTGCCAGAACTTGAGCTCGTGCTCGGCGACGATGCGATCGCGTGTCGCGTCCACCTCGAGGAGGAGACGGTCTCGCTTGAGGTGGACTTGCGCCTGTGCGACATTCTTGCTGGACTCGGTGGACTTTTCCATGGTCTAAGCTACCTATGTTGCTGGTGTGTGGCCTACCAGCAGGAACTGGAGGGCTCTCGTGCTGCTCATATATGCCACCACCTTTATCTCCTGGTAGGCCTATCTGATCGGTGCCGCCTTGCCTGAAATGCACCTCCCAGCCGGAGACAACGAAAGCATCCATGCTGGCTCGTTCGACAAGCCGGGGTTCTCGTACTGCTTATCGTACCCATGCAACCACATTTTTTGCTTCCCCGGATTTTCCACAACCAGGGACCTTGCAAGACAAGGTGGAGTTCTCTCTCTCCCCCAACCTCAGTTATCAGCTACCCCAGCCAACTGACAAGGTAACGTTGCAGTGTTACAGTAGGGCGCTCCCCTTATCCAAGAGATCGTGTGACTGATGGATTCTTTTCCGAATCTGAAAGGCCTTCTGCGTACAGATAGCGGAAATTGCTGATCCCTTAGGAAAACCGGCATCTGATAACCGACTACGCCCAAAGTGTGTCCCTCTCCGGCCAGGGAATGTATTAAAGGAGCATAGCGCCGACACTACAGAACCCAACCCTGCGGTGCGGGGAGCCAAAGCTCCCATTACATATACTCGCTAGAGGTCCCTTGTCAAAGCTTCTGCCAAGAATGCCACACCCAACTGCCGAAGCCATGTCGACCTCGGAGCCGCTTTTCCGCCCTTTGTTGATCTCGGCCGATGCCACGACCTCGCTTCCAGACTCGTTTACCGTCCGGCCGCTGGATCGAGGCGACTACGCAAAGGGTTTCCTGGACTGCCTGCGGATCCTGTCGCACGTCGGCAATGTAACCGAGGAGCAGTTTTGTGAGAGATTTGATTGGATGAAGACGCAGGGGCAAGGCGTTCATTATCATGTCGTTATCGAGCACGAGGGCCTCGTCGTCGGAACAGGTGCGCTCATTGTGGAGAGGAAGTTGTGAGTAACCAGACCCTTGCTTATCTTGAGAGACACCGACTCACAATCAGTCCAGCATCCACGACCTCGGAATTATCGGGCATGTTGAGGAGATTGCGATCCGACAAGAGTATCAAGGCAAAGGTCTGGGGTTGGCACTGCTGGCTAGCTTGTCGTCGGTAGCCAAAAACGTTGGCTGCTACAAATCCACTCTGGGCTGCAGTGAGAAGAACGAGCCATTCTACATCAAGTGTGGTTATGAGAAGAGGGGGAGGATCATGTCGCAGTACTACGAAGAGATGAAGCCTGACTACATGCGTGGTTGAGCATACTGCATCTATCCAAAGACGCAGCATATAGAATTAGAACATCTCCAAGTGAAAGCGAGAGCCTTTGTTGAACGGCCAACCTACAGACCTTCTGCCAGTGCTTGACAAGAGTCGACATGGATCAGACTCTCCCAGCCAGTGAGCAAGCTGGTAATTGTCAGTCGACCCAAACCCCCGCACGAACTCGTACCAGAACCCGGCCTCTGGAGAACCAGTCGGCGAATCACCGAGTCCTGCCAGCCTGCATGATCGGCGGAAATCAGCTTGGCACGTTACATGCGTGGGGCTTATCATGGCCAGACAGAAACAGTTCCGCCCGATACTATATCAACCAGTTCGTCTTGCCGGAAACAGGTCAAGACCGAGACCACGAAACGACCCCAAGATTCAACCCTAACCATCTTTTTCATCATGGCACCGCACGCCGAGGTGGACGAGGACGGCGCAAACATTGTCCGTCTGCCAGCTCCCGAGAGACCGTCCTTTTCCCAGCGTCCCCCCCGCCTCCTCATAATCGGGGGCGGCAACAGAGGAAGGGCATACGCCAAAGCGATCCAGGAGTCAAGCAACGGCGTACTGGTCGGCATCGTCGAGCCAATTGCCCTCAAGCGTCGCCAGCTTGGCAGAAAGTACATCTGGGGCAAGGGTGAGCCGTCCGCGGGTCAAGAATTCGACGACTGGCGGTCCTTTGTTGCCTGGGAGAATGAGAGAAGAGCAAAGGTCACGTCGGGGACTGATGCTCCCGAAGGCGTAGACGCCGTCTTCGTCTGTGTCCAGGACGCAATGCACAAGGAGGTGGTGCTTGGGCTCGCTCCTCTCAACCTCCACATCATGTGCGAGAAGCCCCTGGCCCCGACCTTGGAAGACTGCATTGCCATCTATAAGAGCTTGCTGCCGGATCCTTCAGCGCCTCCGACAACGCTGGTCTCGATAGGACATGTTCTCCGATACAGTCCGCACAACATGCTTTTGCGGAAGCTGCTGGTCGAGGACAAGGTCATCGGAGAAGTCATGGCGGTCAATCACACGGAGCCGGTGGGCTGGTATCATTTCACACACAGTTATGTGAGGTGAGTAGTACGGCGCTTGACAACTTGAAGAGGAACTGGCTGACAGAAAATAAACAGGGGAAACTGGCGCAATGAAAAGAGGGCCGCACCATCACTGCTAGCCAAGTCGTGCCACGACATGGATATCCTATACTGGCTCCTCGCTGCTCCGGCTCCAGGCTCTGTCAAGCCAACACACGTGCCCAAGGACATAAGCTCAACCGGCTCTCTGCAATTCTTCAGAAACGAGCGCAAGCCGGCAGAAGCAGGAGACGCGACCAACTGCCTCTCCTGCGCCCACGAGCCATCCTGCCAGTTCTCGGCAAAGAGGGTATACACCGGCCCCGACCTCAAAGGCCGCCAGCAGTCGCACTTTTGCGAGATTGTCGCCCCGGAGATAGAGGACTGCGTAAACCCCCAGGATGCCAGGGAAGCCGTCATGGCGAGGCTCGGCGAGGACTACCCCCCCGGCACCCCGGCCGAAGACGTCGGTCGTCGAAACTGGTTCGGCCGCTGTGTTTTCGAGAGCGACAACGACGTGTGCGATAACCAGACGGTTACCTTGACGTGGGACTCGGACCCTATCAGGGGCGAGGGCGAGACTTCCCTGCAAGCGCTGGCCGGTCGGGGGAGCAAGACTGCGACGTTGCACATGGTGGCCTTCACGGAGAAGATTTGCGCGCGGTACACGCATATATATGGCTCGGCGGGTGAGATCTATGCCGACAGCTCGTCGATCACGGTGCATGACTTTCGCACCTGCGAGAAGAAGGTCTACTATCCGCACATCCCGCCGGGGGGCGGCCATGGCGACGGTGACGCGGGGCTGACGCGGCAGTTTGTCCTGGCGGTTGATCAGGTCAAGAATCATGGCAGAAGGGTGGTGGAGGCTCAGAAGGAGTATATTGGCTGCTCCCTGGAGGATGTCATCATGAGCCACGGGTTGGTGTTTGCGGCTGAGGACGCGAGGAGGGGACGGACTGTCGTCGATTTTCCTAGCTGGTGGGAGAGCGAGGTGATGTCCAGGATGAGCGGGGAGGCACAAATTCCTAGATAATCTTGGTGCTTCAAGTCAGCAGAACGGTCGTCATGTTGCATACTAGAGGACCTCTTTATCAGGGCAGCAAAAGAAAGCTTGACTAGAATACAAAGACCGAGCGTACCGGAAAACTCCGACACGTATCTATCTTCAAATCTAGTGTCCAGCGTCGTAAAACAGTGGCCTAGTGAACAAAGAAGACACCGACGCCGTGGCTCCTGAGTCTGTCAAGGCTACCCGCGGAAGTCGATGCGATGTTTGGCAGCATTCAAAAGGGCGAGCCCAACTGCCACAGCATAGGTGTTTCACATCTACATTGTCTTTGTCGAGGCTTAATAGTAGCGTCCCGCTAGGGAAGACGGATGAGATCGGCTGGCCTGATAATCCGGAGTCCTCGTACCCTCGGCGTCCCTCATCCAAGATTCCCCCGTCGACCTGCCTTCCCACAAAGCCGACAAGGACCATCCAAGGTTAACCGAGTCACCAAGCTGCTGGGGTTGATTTCGAAGAGAGGGCCATTGTATCGCCTTTCAGCGCTGAAATAGAGGACAGGGTGGCGGCGCGTTCTCATATCAGTTGCTCCCTTTATACCATCAACAAACAACAATCAACAGTCTACAACAAACATATCGACGGCATAGTAAACAGCGCAATGCCTATGAAAGTTACACGATGCACGATCGTCATGGTCATTCCGTCATTGTTGTTGTTTGTTGTCCGTTGATGGTAACAAAGGGAGGAATCGCGGTGTGCTGATGTATTTCCTGTAATCCTTCTAAAGGCGGCGGGGTTTTCTATAATAACGTGGAAATTATGTTGGCATAGAGTTCATGATGCAGAGATGTGAAAAGAAACCGCGTTTCTTTGTTACTGTAGAAGCGACCTGCCCTTTACGGAGCAGACGGCAACTCAGAGGATGTAATATTGAGGAAGGAATGGAGAAGCTGTACCATGTTCTTTTGCATATGTGTTTCACCTTATCCCTCTGAGGGTGGTGGAGTTATGATACCAATAGAGAAGCTATCACACGGGGGGAGATGGCCATTTTAACCAACTTGGCCAAGAGGGAATGTGTTTACTCTGGATAATAAGCTGTGTTGAGGGCTGGATTTGGGGTGATTCTTGCTTGTGTACACTGCAAGTATCGGTCGAGTTTGCGCTTTAGGTTGCTGCAATAGAAGGCATTCGGTATGATGCCTTTTACCCCAGGTACCGATGTGATATCCTTGGGATTTTTGTTAGATTGTCTCGATCGTGCTGTCTGCGTGCATAGAAAAAGGGTCAACCGACCAACATATGGTTGTCTTCCACTACGATGGTGACTCTCCAAGCCTCACTGATATCAATTTCTAGGTGCCATGGCTGTAAATGGTGATTGTTGATAACGTGGTCTGAGGGGAAGCTTGTGGATAAAACGCAGGGTGAAAGCTTTGGTGCCTCTGTGCCAAACTCAAGACGTGTCACTTCAGCCGATAATGCACCGTGTCCCAGCTCACGCTAAGCTTGGAATGAATGCTCGGCGAAATCTTGCGTATCCTGAGGGTATCAGCGGTTGGGCTCGAGAAGGTTGACATGCCCAACTAGGAGTGTCCCTTGATCTCTGTGATTGTCATGCCCGATGGCGATCAAAACTCACCAACACCGATCTGGGGAATTATTTCTGCTCTGGCCCGTTGGGTAGAAATAGGGGAGGAATAAGCAAAAGGACAGATTTCACCATCACTGTCGCTATCAAGACTCAAGAAGTGGAGAGGGCGAGCTGAACTGGCTGCACGGGTGAGGCCTGTCTGTTTGCTCTTTTCCCCCTGTGGCCTGACTCGGGTGCTACCTGAAGCAGCTCCCATGTATTATCAATCATGTCTGTTCTTCCCAACGTTTCCAAAGCAAACAGCCCAAGCTGCCCTTGACGGAGCAGTCGCGCACCTCAGATAGTTCCAGGCCGAAAGTCGGGGAACCCAGACCATCTGCTCCGAGGGTGCGTAGTGCGAGGAGACATTGTCAAAAACAGAGGCATCGCTGTAGTTCAATCAGAGTCAACGCACATCAGACACATGCATTGAGGCCCTGCACCAGCAAACGTTTGGCTGAGCTGAGTCCCAACACTCCCGGTTCGACACACCCAGCCAATATGGTTGCTATGCCACGCAACGCGAATGGACGTGACCAAAGAGCTAGAGAGGCCAGGAACGGAATTTGAAACAGGGTTGGCCAGTTAGATGCCCATATTTGACGCAGCCAGACTCAATCATGGCGGGATCGGCATGAGGCCAGCTGAGCTGCACGCTGCATGTCGGGCCTTCAGCTGAGGTAGGGTGCCCTTTCAGCTGTCCTGTGCAGTGTTCCCCTCCCAAAACCAAGTGTTGTCATGGCCAAGCATCGGGCTTGCTACCTGCCGGGTTGACTTATCCAAGAGCTGGCTTATTTATGCTGTCCATTTCTCGCCACGTCTGCCTGAAGCCATCCGCTAACACCATCCTGCCTTTATTCTCCCTCTTCATTCTTACTCTTGGTAGTGTCACTGGCCCCCAACTCCGAGACAAAGATGAGCGTCGCGCCCGAGCATTCCGTCGGGTCGGCTTGGCCCTGTCAGACACCGCAGACACCGTCTCAGCCTCGCGTGCCCTTCTACCGGACGATCCCCGCGATTTTGGCCGAAGACTGGGACACAGGACACCCCAGCTATCCTAAATCCGAAAGCCCACCCGCCACCGCGGAGCCATTCAAGGCCGGCATGCTTGCCGACACCAAGAACCTCTACAGAGACGACTTTCGCTCGCCCTGGCTCGAGTACTGGCCCAACAAGACAGGCAGTGATCCTAGCTCGATGCTAGGCTCAGCCTTATTCGCACTCGTCGTCCGACGCGAGAAGCAAAACGGCGATACCGACGAGCCGCTGCTTCGTCTGTACTCCGTCACTGTCCACAGCCCCTTCATCAAGAAACAGCTGGCCCCTGTGTTTGCGGGCTACAAGGGCATTAATACCAATCTGAAGAAGCTCGAGTTCCACGGCCCATTCCACGAGTTCTTCTACCGATGGAAGGAATTTCTGCAGGCCGAGTCGACGTCTGGTGAGGAGGGAGGGGTCGCCAAGGCACACTTCAAGCTGCTCTTCGACATCATCTCGGCCGAGATCAAACCACACATTGAACAGTCGGCGGATTTGTTGCAAAATGGCGTCATCTCCTTCGACTACGTCTGGTCGCTCTTCGAGCCAGGTGTCGAAATCTACTCCAAAGTCGATGGCCATGACCGCTTGTTCATCCTGGTCAGTGGCAGGTACGAAAAGCTCCCTGATGGAACCAAGATCTTCGGCCTCCTGTGCCGATACGTTGACACAGATGGAGAGGCGTTTGGCTACAGAACGACGCATCTGACGATATGGCCTTTCGAGAACATAAAGCCTATCTTGGAACTTGAAGCGATTCCCAGTCGACTGAAGCCAGACATCGCTGAGCTTCGACACCGGTTAGGCGCGAGAGGTCGCAAGTTTGAAAAGTTAAAGGGAGTTCACCACAAGGCGTATTCGGGCACTTACGAACGAGCCCAGATATCCTCAGCATCACCCACAAAACAATACGTGAGTCCCCTCTCTACGCTCAGCCATTGACAGGACCAAACTTACCGTCATCTCAAGGTCGAGGATGAAAGAATCATCATCGATCGTCGTTCGTTCTCAAAGTACATTGACGAACGCCTCGCGCCACTCTTGCCGTTTGACCAGGACATGACATCAGATGCCTTGCGCGGCTTTGGGGCGGTTGACGGTAGGGGATTCGAAGACCATGCCGGGCTGCCGCCGTCCTTACTCTATCCGACGGGGCAGCCCTCGGCGGATCACATGTTGCATAAAGTCTATGACCTAGTGAATGGCTCCAAGTCAAAAGGTTAGCTAAGCAGCCCTTTCCATATTCATCTCAGACTTTATCGCAGAGCTGACGACGCATCTTAGAGCCATCCAACGAGCCTCTGTCTGGTCACCATTATGCGCTATGTACCCCTATTCTTCGGGGATTCTGCCTGAAGACCAAAGATTGGGGTGAGTATTTCTAGAAGACTGCATATCAGCACTGGCTCATTCAAAACCAGGATACCTGGATATCGATCTTGTGGAAGACATAGTTTGGAGCGCCGAGGCTTTCGACCAGCTGGTGTTGCCGCATGACTACAAGCGCATCATCCGGGCATTTGTTGATGCCCAGATGTCTGGGTTGGATAACTTTGACGACGTGATCAAGGGTAAAGGTGAGTCAAACTTGTTTACTCAAGAGGAACAAGGCAGTGTCCAACTGACTCCTCATTAGGGAAGGGCATCATCATGCTCTTGAGCGGAGAGCCAGGAACTGGCAAAACACTTACGTCCGAATCAGGTGCGTATTGACGTCTGTAATTTGTCGGTTTGCCCTTTCTCACAACTTGTTCCTTTTGCAGTCGCCGAAACCATGCACAAACCCTTGTATGGCATGAGCGCAGGCGAGCTAGGCGATGCTGCCGGCGACGTTGAACACAATCTGCGCCGCGTGCTCGAGCTATCAACCAAATGGGGAGCCGTACTCCTCCTTGACGAGTGCGACGTGTTCCTAGAGCGTCGGTCGTCGTCAGACATTCAGAGGAACAAGCTGGTCTCCATCTTCCTACGACTACTTGAGTACTACCAAGGCGTCATGTTCTTGACCACCAACAGAGTTGCATCCTTCGACCCGGCATTCGAGTCAAGGATTCATCTCACGATTCACTATCCAAAGTTGGATTTTGCAAGCAGACTGCATATTTGGAAGACTTTTGTCAGGTTTGGCTCTGAGGACAGTGATCTGTCGGAAGATGAGCTTGGGGAACTGGCTCACGAGGAACTCAACGGACGACAGATCAAGAATGTGGTCAAGACGGCAAGATTACTAGCGGCGAATGAAGGGACTCTGCTTGCTTTGGACCATGTCAGTACCGTGTTGAGGATCAAGAGAGGTGAGATAGGTAGGTACCTAGATGATGACCTCACAGTGATCTAGGGTAGGTATATCAAGAGATAAGGATCTACGTGTGAATAATCTAGCCCAAACACTGCCGCCCCCACATTTCGATCTCGCGATGCTCAACCCCAATCAGAATCCAGCGTTTCCACAACCTCGACAGCCAATTGGCTGCCCGAACGACAGCACGATGCTGACGGCGCTTTCCAAGAAGCTCGGGTCTGCGGAGCCACGTGTGATCGGAACCCGCATAGTATTCGATGCTTACCATTTCAATCTTGGCCATTGGGCATATCGCTACCGGATTGTACGACTGTCATGTAACCCGTACATACCGCAAGGAACGTGTACGAGTCGAGCAGAATTGTTGGCTTGTGTGCACGTGGGAAGTGTCTCAACAATAGCAGAGACATGGAACGCGGGGTCCCGAAGGGTTCCTACATATTAACCAGTCGAGGCGACTTGATTACGACGCGTCGCGGGGGGAAAGCTTAAGCCTCTTGTGACACGCCGCTTTTTGTTTGCAACATGCGGGCTGCCGCGCTCCTCTACGCGACTGGCCTCCTGGCCACTGCCGTCACGGCCGAGTTTGACGGCAATCTCAACTATGCCAGTCCCTCCCGTCGGCACGCCCGACTCGGCATCGACGTGCCCCTTGTCAAGCGCCGGTCCATGAAGCGCGGCAATGTGGCGTACGGGCCATCGCAGCTCAATTTTACCCACGGAGTAGCTTCTGGCGACCCGTGGGCCGACAGCGTCATTCTCTGGACTCGGATTGCGCCTTCAGTCAAATCTGATGAGAGCACCAAGGTCGTCGATGGCACTGCGGCGTTGTATGACCACGAGACCCAGAAGTATATCAAGGCGGATCCCCACCCTATCTGTTTGGAGTGGAGTGTCTATGATGCAAAGCCGTCGTCTCACGGAAAGGGAGGGTCTGTGGCAAGTGGACGGGCCTACACCACGTCTGACATTGACTACACGGTCAAGGTAGGAATCATGTTGCGAGGATGAGTTCTCAAGTTGATTTGCTCTAGGTTGAAGCAAAGGGTCTAAAGCCCCTTACCACCTACTTTTATCAATTCAAAGTATGCGGATCGGATCACAAGAGCCCCCTGGGACGCACAAAGACTTCTCCCACAGCGGATGACGACGTCTCCGATCTGAGCTTTGCTGTGTTTTCTTGCAGCAACTACCGTGAGAAAAGAATCATACCTTTGATACACATCTCTCTGACTTTTTCTAGCTAATGGATACTTTAACGTATATGGAAATGCTGCCAGGAAGGACGAGCACGACTACGTTATTCACCTGGGCGATTACATCTACGAGACGGGTAAGGATGGCGAGAGAGCTACTCAGCCAGCCAACACCATCTTTACCCTCCACGACTACCGAACTCGACACGGACAGGTAGGTTCCGGGAGGATAGAGCCAAAATCACATTTCTAATGACGGTCCAGTACCGTACCGACCCCGACCTGCAGCTCCTTTCCCAGAACTTTGCTTGGGTGGCAACCTGGGACGATCACGGTATGTTAGTCGATGCCGTATACAAGTAGACGCAAGTTGATAGAAACATAGAGTTTGCCGACAACGGCTATCGGGATGGATTTTCCGGCCTCAACAACACGGAAGAATCCTTCCTCGACGATGGTCCCAAGGTCAGCGTCGACACGCGAAAGGTGAACGCTGTGCGGGCCTACTTTGAGTGGATGCCGATTCGGTCAGTGAGAAAGCTGCTGCTGGGGATTCAACCATGCTGACACTTGACATAGACAGACGGATCTGGACGATGGCCTGAGAGTCTGGAGGTCCTTCAAGATGGGCAAGCTGCTGGATCTCATCATTCTTGATACTAGGAACTACGACCGCAGCATTACCACGCTTGGTATGTAGCCGTTGTCTGAGAGATTCTCAGATATCTAATGCTAGTCAGGGGGCTGGAACGACGACTATATCGACATGATCCGAGACGACCCCAGCCGCACCTTGATGGGCTCCCGCCAGGAGAAGTGGTTTTACAGATCTCTCAGCGAGTCCAAGGAGCGAGGCGCCGCTTGGCGACTCATCGGAAATCAGATCATTTTCTCGCGAATTATGGAGGACTGGGGAAATGGAGACGTCCTACCCGGTGACAACTGGAATGTGAGTGGCTTCTTGTTTGGATTTGCTTCTGCACATGCTCACCCTCGACAAGGGCTATGTCGCCAATCGAAACAGAACTCTTGAGCATCTGTACGACAACAAGATTACCAACAACATCTTCCTCGCCGGTGACAGCCACCAGAACTGGGTAGGTCACGTACAAAATTCAAGACTATGGTTTAGAATCAACTAACCGTTTCTGCCAAGGTCTCGGACCTGGTCTGGCTCGGAAACAAAGACTACGACAACAAGACTGGTGCTGGAAGCATTGGAGTCGAGTTTGCCGGGACGGCCGTCAGCTCAGGCGGCGTTGACGGCCCGATTGAACCTGATGCTGGGAAAGCCGCTCGAGGTAGAGTCAAGAGCAACCCCGAGCTGATGTGGCAAGAGGGATACTACCGGGGATATTTCCGTCTGGACGTCACGCCCAGGAAGGTATCGGCGCAGTTCTACGGTAGGATTTGTCTTGAATTTCGATAATCTAGAGCATCTGCTAACTGATACAGGCTCCCCGTCGGTAGCTTCGCGTAACCCCTGGGATATTCCCCTGGCAAACTTTACAGTCTTCTCCGGGGAGAACCATCTGCACAGGCCGGTTGCAGGCGGCCATGTCGAGTCTGGGGCGCTTAGATATGGAAAGGTCACGCATACTAACCTGACGCTCAACACGGAGACTGGCAAGTGGAAGAACGTGGGCTTCGATACCATGTATCTTCCGGACCCTGCTTGAGATGGGGCAATAAAATTATTCGAAGAGCTCGAAAGATGAGTTTGGGATTTGCCAGAATTTTAATAAACTACCTACATAGACACTTTTTTTTCAATCTAAAAACCTCAACCAATAGCATCAAGACAATCTCGAAAGAAACCACAAAGCCTCATCCCGTTTACTCAGCAGGTTCAGGCTCCTCCTCATACTCATCAACCTCGTCATCCGCGCCCGCCTCCTGGTACTGCTGATACTCAGAAATCAGGTCGTGCATGTTGGACTGAGCCTCGGTGAACTCCATCTCGTCCATCCCCTCGCCCGTGTACCAATGCAGAAAGGCCTTGCGGCGGAACATGGCCGAGAACTGGTCGTCGACGCGCTTGAACAGCTCCTGCACCGCTGTCGAATTGCCCACAAAGGTGGCTGCCATGTCGAGGCCCTGCGGAGGGACGGAGCATATGGCTGTCTGGACGTTGTTGGGGATCCAGTCCACGAAATAGGCCGAGTTTCTGGTCTGGACGAGGCGCATCTGGTCTTCGATTTCCTTTGTCGACATGCGGCCGCGGCTGACACAGAAATTAGCATAGACTTCCGCACTTTTTAAGACTCAAACTTACAATATGGCTGAACAAGCAAGATATCGTCCGTTGCGGAAATCAGAAGCCGCCATCATGTTCATCGGATCGAATATCTGCTGCGTGAGCCCCTGCACAGTCAAGTGCCGAAACGACCGAGCATCCCTGTTCATGAGCGGCGCAAAACCAACCATGAAGAAATGTAGGCGGGGGAAGGGAATCATGTTGACTGCTAGCTTGCGAAGATCCGAGTTGAGCTGACCCGGGAAGCGGAAGCAAGTCGTCACGCCCGACATGACGGTCGAGATCAGGAGGTTGATGTGGTCATAGTCAGGCTTGGAGATCTTGAGGGTCCTCTCGCAGATATCGTACAGGGCCTCGTTGTCGATGCAAAACGTCTCGTCCGAGTTCTCCACCAGCTGGTTCAGCGAGAGGGTGGCGTTGTAGGGCTCGACGACGGTGTCCGAGACCTTTGGCGACGGCAGGACGGAAAACGTCGCCATCATCCGATCGGGAAATTCCTCTCGGATCTTGGAGAGCAGGAGAGTGCCCATGCCCGAGCCTGTGCCGCCGCCGAGGGAGTGGGTGATCTGGAACCCCTGGAGATGCTCGCAGTTTTCGGCCTCTCGTCGAACCACATCGACGGCTTCCTCCACCAGCTCGGCGCCTTCGGTGTAGTGCCCCTTGGCCCAGTTGTTGCCGGCACTGGCTTCGCCGGCGACAAAGTTGTCAGGCCGGAAGAGCTGGCCGAGAGGGCCGGAGCGGATGCCATCCTGGGGGCCGGATTCCAAGTCGACAAGAACCGCGCGGGGAACGTACTTGTCGTGCGATGCCTAGGAGAGGGTTATTTAGTGAGGGCTGTAAGACGAGTGAGGTAGGTGGGACTTGCTTCGGAGAAATAGACGTCTATTCTTTCCTTTCGGATGTCGGAATCTCCGATGTACCTGTGTGGAATTAGCAGCGGGGAGGGTATTTTGGGGGGGCGGGGTGGAGTGATTTACTGGCCGTTGTTGTCGACTCCATGTTCACGCGAGACTGTTTCCCTTGGGAAATGTTAGACTTGAAGGGGTGTGAAATGGCAGGTTGAGGATGTACCAGAATTTGGACCCAATTTGATTGCCCTGTCAGTGTCAGCCTCTGCCTGTAAAAGAGTGTGAGAGAATGCATACACATTGGCCAACTTGGACATGCACCTAAAGGCAGCGCAGTTAGTTTCAAAGCTTCAGTACTAGAGACAGACCCAAACTCACAATCTCGCGCATCTTGGTGGCGGTGCTGTGTGCCTAGATTGCGTGTCCTGCTCCTGGATTGCGCGTCCTGGTGCCCTCCAAAAAAAAGTCCTATGATTGAGAATGCAGCACTTATACAGCGCAAAACCTCGGTGCCTAAACCGAGGTGAATACGGGTGCCTATTTAAAGCTGTAGCCTGGTGGCCTGATTGCCGCTTCCAGTCCCCAACTGGCTGATTTCAAATTTGTCCGCCAACGGACTCCTTCTGGTTCCCGGTTGCTGGGGGGCTTACAGTGGAGACCTGTGGCACAGGATACAATCAAATTCCATCACAACAATGCGGTCTTTGGTGTTTTTTTTGTTTTGCTTTCCTTTGTGCTCCCCTGCTACACACTCTCTCTGTACTACCAGAATTTCGGATCACAGCGTTTAATCCACGAGGATAGTGACCTTTGCCGTCAAATACGTGCTGCATCTGGCCAAGTCTTTTTGTACTCATCTCGCTTCTGACGTGGCATTTGGGGGGGGCAGTCACCTTGATTCGTCGGCCATTTGCATGACAACTGGAGTGTTGCGCCCGTCACCGCCAACGCATTTTGATTGCTGTGCAAACAGCAGAACCAGAACAAAGGAGATTTGCAATACAAAACTAGGCCGTTTGCATTCAAGTCTGGAAGTATCGTCATCGGGACATGGCATGACACCAAACAACTCAAATAACATCTCTGTTTGAACCCTCAGGCAAACAATCACCGTACTTCTATCCTGATAACCATGATGAAGGCACATGTTCTGGCGCGTTTAAATGCCTCATATCTAGAAACACCAAGCCTGCTATGGGTCCATCTCCCTGGAAGTGCAAAGATGGTTAGATACTCTCTTGGTCTACAAGTTGAACCAATTCTTAGGAGATACAAAAGACTAGGGCGTTTGAACCAGAGGAAACTCTCGGTTTAACGAGTTCTGGTGCGTCCTAGGTGCCTCCCAGACGGCCCGATGCTTCTCGACAAACTCTGCGACTCCCTCTGGACGGCGACCAATGATCTTCTCAACCACATCGTTGATCCCTCCCATCAATCCGTTCTCGTGCATCTCAGCAATCCCCTCAATGTGCTGGGCAAGATACGGGACGTCCCGACCCTTCACCTCCCGAACCCACTGCTCTGCACTGATCTTCTCGTAGCGAACGTCCTTGTCGAGTGTCTTGCTGACAATTTCTGCAATTTCCGGCGGCGTCAGCTCCACGGGCCCAAAAAGACGATAGGTCTGCCCAGCATGACCAGAGGGATCAGCTAGGATTTCAGCAATAACCGCTCCTTGGTCCTCAGCCGAGATGGGAGCAAAACGACCACTCTCCCCAAAAGGAACAGAGTAACGACCATCGCGGATCATGCCGCGCATGTACAAGAGCCACCCGTTGAAGGCAGTCGGCTGCAGATGGACGACAGGCGTCCCCGACCAGTCAAGCACCCGCTCCGAGAGCCAGTGGTGGAGGGCAGAGTTGCTGGCGGCGTCCGCGCGGGAGGTCCTCTGGGACATGTTGACGATGAATTCGGCCTTGGCCTCACGAGCGGCCTGGGCGTAGTTTGCAGTTGCTTCCACGAGGCCGGGCCGCATCGGATAGACAAAGTAGGCCCGTTTGACTCCCGCGAATGCGCGTCGGACGGCCCGCAGGTCGAGGGCATCGCCGACAAAGATTTCGGCTCCTTGGGCCTTGAGGGCTTGTGCTCGTTCGTCGTTTGTGTGGACAAAGGCGCGTACGCGGAAGCCCTTTTGCAACAGGAGCTTGGCTGCGACGCTGCCGGTGGCACCTGAAGCGCCGCCAATGAGGATGAGATCGTTTGTAGACATGTTGCTTAGGTCAAGAGTTTGTTGTGTTGTATTGTTGCTGCTGCGGTGTGCTCGTTTTCTTAAGGGGGCCTTTATAACCTTTTATATCTGAGGTGCTCAAAGAATTAGACCGAACCTACGAGGGTTGATTTTCAACTGGTTATCACCTGCAGGGGGTTTTCTCAACGCTGATTTATTCGATCGGAAGCTTGTTCTCGGATTTACCGGGCTGTGTTGCCGCAACTTGAAGCTTGAATAGATACCTTCACCTAAGCCGAACTCTACGCGGTTACTGAACACCCTCCTTGAGCCACGCTATTTCATTTTGGGTTCACGGTATCCTAGTCTTTCACCTTAGCTCGGCATCTATCTACCGTGGCATTCGCAAATCGATCGTCCACAAGACATGTACCCGCCATCCCGGATCCCAGACCTCGTCAGCGCGCTGCCAAGTCCAGGGCACCATGCCCTGTGAAGGGAATGGTACGTCTCTTGACCGGTCCAGTTCCAGTAACTCCTTGTACACGTCGATTGGTCACATAGTGGCCGGCTGATTTTCTTGTCCGAGCTCCGAGGGTCTATCGTAACCAGCCCGACCTGGTGCCGCCAAATTAGTAATCAGGGGACTCACTGCAGATGAACTCTTGTTCAGCCCGTGCGATTGGCGTGAAACAAGTCGTTATAGGGATGACTTTGATCGGAACACAAGTCTAAAAATCATCACTTGAGCTCATCCGCGCACAAGCTTTGGCAGGCGGTCGACCTTGGCGGTGGCCACGCATACTGTGTTTTGCTGAGGCGTGTCCTCTGATCCGTCTGAATGGCGGAACTATCATCCTAAGGGTGCTGCTGGGTAAGAGTCACCGTCGTTGATGGCTGCCGCTTGTTGAAATATCTTGAAGTCCTTGGGGTGCGCTACTTAGGTTCGTTTGTGCAGCGAAACCTGGTGTAAGTAGTATTCCTCCCAAGTCAATTTTGTGCTCAAAACCCGAGAACAAGCCATTCGTGGCAAAGTCATCGAGCTACGCACGTAATGCCATCCCTATAGATAGTAACCAGGCATCCAACTTCCACTTCTCAATCATACCCTGCCGGTTATGGCATCCATCACTCCAGACTCCCTTTGTTTCCAGTATCCCCTTGGCGAGCCACACACATTGCGACGTAAAGACACTCTGCATCACACTGGCTTGTTCGTCCACCGCGCCCCTCTGCAAGGCCATGATGCTCGCTGAAAGCTCTTGGCAAATGACTTCAAGATGGTAAAAGCGAGCAGGTGCCAGCGCATATAAAAGCCGTGCTTTCAGCACGCGGCACATGAGATAGGCCCCCTGTAGAACCAACTGGTTCAGATGAGCCGGGTTGAGCTTGCTGCTACCAGACGTTGGCCAGGGGAAGATGGCGTCATCATCGTCCCAAGCGATCTGTCCAGGTTGCAAGCTAAGCTGCTTTTGCGACCGTTGGAGCCAATTCTTGAGATGGTCTCGGGCCCCTGACAGACTTGTTATCTGAGCTTGAATCGTGTCTTCATCGACCGGCGCTGCTGAAGAGAGTATGCCTATCGCGTCTCTGACCAGTTTTGGCCCGGTGACAAGCCCCTCCCATAAACCTGAGGCTAGGCTTTGCTGATCAGCGAAGGATTCGTCGTTGTGGATGGCAGCATGCACAGCTTGAGCCCATGGCCCCTTGGCCAAGAAGCACGGAGTGTTGGTCAAGAAGGCGTCCATGACCTAAAGATCGTTAGTTTCCCGCCACCTCAACAAAATCAAGGCAAAGGTACTAACCGAAGGGCCGATCTGCTCCAAGAGCAATGCCATTTCAAAAGGGGTACTGAACCGATGAGCCCCTCGTGCCTCTGTCAGCCTGGCCGCTCCTCCGATGTGACGTATCCAGGTGTGTGACCCAGAGCTCCCATTGAGCATCTATTATCGAGATTTGAGTTAATGGATATGTAAGGTTTGAGCAGTGGTAGCCATACCTCGAAAGAACCCAAGAGCTCTACAGCACAAAGAGTTTCTGGTCTCATACTCTGCTGCGGGTCACTCAAGGCAGTCTGCACTGCTCTTAATGCCTTGCTGTAATGCGCCAGCACCAGAGCATCATGGTTAGTGCGGCGCCAGCCGTCTAGCTGCGTCATCTGTCGTAGCTTCGCCACGACACAATCCGTAGCATGGGTCAAAGACGAGACTTTTCCATACCGACTCGGGATGAAGGAGAGGAGCTTGCGGCTTCCCGCACAGCCCGAAGATAACACACTCTTCCTCCGGGCCGACTCGGTAGATGGATAAAAAGACGTCCCGATACCGAGTCGAAGTCCGGCCAAGGGCATCATCTGTAGCAGCAGAATCGACTCTGGCGCCATGTCCAGGCCGGGATAGGACTTTGGAGGGCGTGGAATCTCCTTTTCCGGAGGAGTTGGATGGCCATATGACCGCCCTTCTGTCAAAAAGAGTGGGAATTGCCTCAAATTGTGTTTTCCATAGTTACCCCTCTGCCGTCTGGCCGCAGCGGCATCCTTCATTGCGCCCTTTCGGATGAGCCGCCTGACGGCAGGATCCCGATCAAGTTTCGGCCCATGGTATTGGATAAAGGGGAACGGGTCTTGATCGGTGCAGCTCCCCTTGCCGCTGGACTTTGGGACTGAAGAGTGTTTGCTTGAACGGGGTCGGCTCATGCTTGTTTGTTGATTCATTCATGGTCCAGCCTACCGATGGACAAATCTAGTAGGTATAATAAAGCAGGCTGAAAGGCGACATGACCCACACCACATAGAATCACTTGAATTAATGATTAGTGATAGCCATCGACTTAGCACGCCCGTGCGCATGACACACCCCAAGGCAGGCTACTGACGAACCACTCGCAGACGACAAGGGTACTGTTTACCCAAAAGAGTAAAGTCATGAGAGTAGGGCCCAGGAGTCGAGATGGCTTCTATCCGCGACTCGGTGAGACTTGAAAGCCGCTGAGGGGGACGGGCATCATACATCGACCTCCGCCTGCGTTGCCCTCGGCCTCATCACTCATCATCCCGAGTTTGCAAGAGGGGCTCGTTTAAATCCGTGAATCTGATGTCCGAAGCTGACAAAACTGCGGTACATCAATCCAGATCTGAAATCGTTGTCTGAACACATATATTAAGCCCCTTCCCCAACATCGAGCAGACGCATCTTCTTATCGCAAAGCATCACTCTACAACCTTCATCGATCGAACTAAATCACTCTTTATCTTGACTCAAGATGACTCTCTCTCACATCCTCATCAAGGTTGGCAAAGCTGACCACCCGGCCCTCATCAACTTCTACACCCAAGTCCTCAAGCCTCTGGGATCCAAGCAGCTCAAAAGCTTCCCCAACGGCATGACTGGCTTTGGAGCCCAGATTCCAGAGTGGTGGATCGGCATTGGTGAAAACAACTCTACAGTGCATGTTGCTTTTGGTGCATCGGGTGAGCAAAAGTCTTTGAAAGAAGCCCCAAGTTGTCTTCTAATCTCGACTGATGATATGTGAACAGATCGGGCTGCCGTAGACGCATTCCATTCCGCTGCCATCGCCGCAGGAGCCAAAGACAATGGCCCTCCCGGACCGAGAGCTCATATCCATCCCAACTACTATGCCGCCTTCATCCTGGATCCTGCGGGGAACAACATCGAGGCGGGTTGCATGCTCCCAGGAGCTGCTCAGTGAAGAGGAGCTCGGTTAGGGCTTGAGAGTTGCAAGATAGATCATGTTCAAATAGACTATACTTGCACAAATAAACAACACGCTTTAGTACACTTGCGGACTATGAATATTATGTATCGTGTGTGCATGAGAACTAGGAGGCCTTTTGTCTAAAGTTTAGAGCCCCTAGAGGAATGCTTGATCTCATTTCTTTCTCCGGGAGTTAAAGATTGGACAACTATGCATGCCTAGGCAAGGCGTCATCTTTGACGGCGAGGACTGTATAACGCCCTAATCAGTCCCTTGCGGTAACTAGTTAGAAACCAGCAAGGGTGGTTTTAGAGACGTATTCCCGTCTTGGGACTTTGGCAATTGTCCGAGAGCATTCCCTACTCTTACATTCTTCCAAGCACCTTGCAACCGGCCGTGTCACCCCATTCATACAAGCCAACCCTCTACTTTGTGACGCCACGCCGCGGCGCCATACCCAACCAGACGGGTCCTTGACCCACTGCCCCTGAGTAATTAGCAATACGGTAGTTCCCGCGTCCTACCTTCGCAGGGGATGTCAAGACCGAAACCTCCCTCACACCTCGGCAAGTATGCAGATGCAGCAAGGCAGGATCTCCACTCGCGGAGACAAAGCCCCCGATGCTTCATGAAGGTTCTGAAAGGCCCCTCAATCTGAAAGTGGAGGTCGGGACGGGAGGTTGGTGCAACAACCACCCATAGCGACGACTCTGCCTCAACTAGTCCCACAGGTCATTCACCCTTGCAAGGATTCTACCGGCATCTTCCCAAGATGGGAATGACAGCTGCGCCCCCTGCGTAGTTTGCTAGGCTGTTTACCTGGGCTAGTACATGGGGAGTATATATAGCTGATGCTGGCAAGGCCGGCTGTCGAGCATATACATACTTGATATGATTGGCCCGTTCGCCATTCAGCGGAGTATGTTGTCAATTTTAACCGTTGCAACCTGGGGCAACTAGTGCGGCATATGGGTCTTCCTCACAAGGCGGCCTTGGGGCAGAGAGCCGATGCAGGCTGTGATCGATCGACGTGCGTAGGAATGCATAATCAAATCTCTTGAAGAATTGAGGCTTGGATTTTTCGACATGGGCAATGCCGAATAGCGAACTCACCAATGACAGGGCCAGAGTTTGGCTTCTCCAGTGACCTGAAATAACTTTGGGCATAGCCCCCAGAGATGGGCTATAAATGCAGATGGCATCACCTCACATTACTCGGCCAGTCTCCAGTCAAGTCATCCGTTTTATCTTTATGCAAAATCTTTATTTGTTTCTCTAAGAACTATGAAGCTGCCGTCGTCTCTCCCTCTCCTGGGCTCCTTCTGGGGTCTCAGGTTGGCGTTGGCTCAGTCAACGTTCCCGCCTGAGCCGGAAGGCCTCACACAAGTCGTCTCCAAGCGCTGGCCCGGTGCATCCATCTCCTACAAACAGGTCCGCTCGAGCCCTTTGCCTTACTCGTCACGAGGCCGTACTGACGGACTCATCCCAGACGTCAATCTGCGAAACAACCGAGGGAGTCAAGGCGTGGAGTGGCTACGTCCACCTTCCAGAGTCCGTCCTGAACAAGGTAGAGAACCTTCACGTCAGCTACGACGCGAACCTGTTCTTCTGGTACTTTGGTAAGTATCCCCTACAAGTATTCCCTTGGCATCCACAGACTGATCCGGCCTCTTGAAGAGGCTCGTAACGATGCAGACACCGCGCCCACAGCCCTCTACCTCGCCGGCGGCCCTGGGGCGTCCGCCTTCGATATGCTGTCCAATTTCCCCTGTAACTACGGCGGCGACTCCAACAGCACCACCGTCAACGAGTGGTCTTGGAACAACAACGTCAACATGCTGTACATTGACCAGCCCGTCGGAACTGGCTTCTCCTACGCGCGGCGACTGAACGGGACCGTCGACACGCTCCGGGGCGAGGACACGCCCCTTTTCAAGGTCCTCGAGGACGGCGAGTCACTGCCCGAGACGAACGCCACATTCCTGGCTGCGACCATGGATCCGCGAAGCAAGGAAACTACGCAGAAAACAACTGTGCAGACTTCTCGGGCTCTGTGGCAGTTTTCGCAGGTGTTTTTCCAAGAGTGCGTCACGGCGGTGTGCGCTTCTTCACAGCTGAGCTTTGGCTGACGCAGACCCCAAGGTTCCCTGAATACAAGACCAAAAACAAGGACATCTCAGCTTGGGGTATATCGGTACGACAAGACATAACTTCGGGGGCCCCTCCCTTCTCCCCTTTGACTGAAGCTGACTTTCCCACGTTGCAAAGTATGGTGGTTACTGGGGA
>JABFFE010001400.1:0-12055 GCA_013623625.1 Fusarium setosum
GTTGTGTAAGTGTGTTGGTGAATCACCAACACACTTACACAACCACCACTTACATCTACAACATGCACGTACTACACGGCTTCGGCCAGCGACGCAAGTCGTCTCGCCGTCCTCGCGACCTCCACATCCGAAAGGTCTCCTTCTCTGGCTCCTCCCTCTCCTCCTCGGGCTGCTCACTCTCCTCCTCCTCCTCCACCATCTCGGCCGTCTCGACACCCGCCACGCAAACCCCCATCGCCGCCTCCCGTCCCGAAGTCGACCCTCTGGGCTCACATCCCGCCTTCCACCCTCCGCCCCGGCTCTACGAGCGACCCTTTATCCGCATGGACGAGGCCGAGCCTGTATTCTACGGTAGTAACGAAGATGCCTGCATCGACGAGGAGGAGTACGAGGAGCGTGATGTCGCGGACCAGCAGCCCACCGAGATGGCTCTGCCTCCGCATGTGAGCCCCATGGACGTTGCCGACGAGGAGTGCAAGGAGCCCCAGGACTACTTCTTCACAACACTATCTAAGCGACCACCGCTGCCCCGATCACACTGGTCCGAGTCCACTATCCAGACTCTGGACGAGTTTCCTGAAGACGACGACGACGAGGAGAACGAGGATTCTGACGAGGTTACCCAGTCAGAAGACTCGGAAGATGACGATGACAACGCTTCGGTGCTTGAGATGCGCCGCCTCTCTAGCCGGAAATCAGCTCTAAAACCCATCTCCCTCAACACCACTTACACCTCTCGACCGGGCCTACCTCCCAAGCGCCCGCCCATGCGATCTCTTGACTCTGTCGACAACTTTATCCGTCGCGGCGGGTGGAAGCGCCGAGGCATTGTCTTTCGACAAGAAGACATGGGCGGCCAGCGAAGCGAGCAGGACCGCGCCAGCTACTAAGCACTTTTCCTTTTTTTCCCTCTCTTGTCACCAACTCTAGCATGCGCATGCCTTTATGATTTCTTTGATACCCATATATCTTTTTTTTTCTGCTTCATCTTCTTTCGTTAAATGCGTGGATCAAACACACGGGAAGAATGATATCACACGGATTTTTTTGTTGTTTCACGGCTGGTTTATATCCCCTGGGCTCTTGGGTTTTGTACACAAATGGCTTGGAGTTTTTAAAGCGATGGTCTAGCCTTGGGGGTTTCACTTTGGGAAAGCAAAAAAGCGATTCTTTTTTTACTGGTTTCTTGGGACGGAATATGTGTTTACGGGATCCACGGCTTTTCACTTGTACCACCTCATCTACTATACTACGTCTTCCTATCCTTACACCTTATTACCTCTACTACTACTACTACTCCCCAACAATTGGGCGGCATTCTTTTTTACCGACTACTCCTCTACATAGGGCATCTTGTAATGAGCCAGAATACCATCTTTTTTTGCCGTCACACACTCTGCAGCCTCAACAATCGTGAAGATGCCCAGCCTCATTTGTGCATGTGTTCATCTTATTGACATGGTCCAGCCATGTCGGTATAATGAGATCCAGCCTCATTCGAACTCACGAAAAAGAAAAAATAGATTAAATTGCATGTGTGCGTCGTATCATTCACCCCATCATCTTGGCTTCGCTTGTTGATGCCCGGTCCCAGGGCGGCGGCGGCCTCACCGAAGCCCGGACCCCGTAGCGGCCGGGGCTGGGGAATTCCACACAGCGTCATCATCATTATTAGCTTCAACGGCCCTGGTCCCTGAATTTTTCCCATGGGGACGTGTTTGGAAAACCGTGTTTACATATTCCAGTACCAGCATCATGGAACTGGTAATCTGACAGTTTATGAGTCACCCTCTTTGCCTGAGCAACCGATTTCAAGGCTGAGCTGTGTGTGCCTGATGGTGGACCAAGAAAAAAAAAACATTTCATTTCACTGCCTAGAACGAATGTTGGAAGCCCAACCGAACAGGGCTGAGCCTTTTTTTTCGTATCCCCCCAGCCTAGAGTCACATCCGGGACCGGGACGTGTTCACGACCGAAAATGCCGTTTTACTAATGTCCTCCGGGGAAAATGCACGGCTGTTGGAAAGCCCTCGCAACGGCGCCCGCGGACTGCTGCCTCCGCAAACTCCAGCTCATCCCCCCAAAAAAAAATTACAGTTCATCAACCTTGTCTGCTTTTGTCCCCCTGACCTAGTCCACGTGTTGTCCCCCCAGGGGGGCCTTGCCTGCTCAGCCTTCCAAAGTTCAGGGGGAGGCGAAAACGAAAGCGAATGATGATGACTTCAAAACCCGGGAATGTGGCAAACGTGGGGAGACTTTGTGCCCTGTTTCAATTGTTTACCAGATCTGCATGAGATGTGTTGTTTCAGCAGCACACACGCATCTGCAGTTTGGTTTGGGTTTGTTTCTCTGTGAAGTCAATTTGTTTCTGGCGAGTTTCTGCCTTGGTTAGGCTCAGGTACCTGAAGCAATGCGGCTTATCGTAGATCCCGGCCCCCTGGAAGACGTCAGCGGTGCGGGTGCCATGTTTCAAAACGCGGCATGCGGAATCGAATCGCGGGGGAGGAGGGAAAGCTTTCGTCACTAAAAACGTAAAGAATGATGAAAGGATACATTTTTCGCGTATAATGATGAAATAATACATGCTCGAGTATCTACATGTATCTACAAGTTTGTGAGCTGTCTCTGCATTCTCAAAGCTTGCATTGCATATGCGACCTTGTCCTTGAACAATGCGACGGACTTCGTCATGTCGCTGCGGGCGTAGCCAAGACTCCAAGTCGCCCCTTGGTCCTGATGATATGCTACCTTTTGGAAGGTGTCATTTGGGTGCATGGTCGGCGATCTCGGCGTTTGGTGACATGATGCCTTCGGCAGTGGCCCTCTGAAGCCCCGAGCGCTCACTGGATGGTGTTGACGCCGACCTGGGCTCGGATCCCGCATGTTCCGGGGCTTCCAGAAACCTTGAAACGGGCGTTCAAAAGTCTATGACGTTGGGAATGCAGAGCCGCAAGTACCGGCGGCGAAGGGCGAAACGCCGAATACTCGATGGTTTCACAGTGGATTGGCCCTCGCGTGTCCAAGCTCTCTGCCGGCTTTTCGGCTAGGACCTTGATGCGTTCATTTGGGTGTCTCGGTGAATGTTTGATTGGATGGATGGCCGCGTCTGATTAATTAATGTCCTTCCCGGTAGTCTGGCTTGCTTATCATCAAGCTAGGGGAAGCGTATATTCCATCAGTGGCTCTCAATGGTTGCTCCTTGTAATGTATGTACTTGCAAGGTTCTGCACAACGGCTACAACGGATAGAGCGGCTGCTCCCGCCGTTAATAAAAGCTCGTGATGGCCTCACAAAAGGTGCTTACTTGAAGCTACTGGCCGGTAGATGAGATTGGGTCGATAAAGCATTTATGTAAGCGGCTACGGGGAACTGTGTGCAGCTATTCCGTTTGGAGCTTTTAACCTTGGCCATGTTACCTTCCTTTGTCCTTCGTAATATAGTTACGGGTCGTCGTGTCGGGACCCTCGGCTTGATCATTGTGTAATTGACCGCCTTGTTGTAGCATAGCCTATAGGAGTGGGCGACATCATGTGCATTCTACCCTTGGTCCCAGGAAGTGGACGTTGCATAGGCACTCTTGAATAAGATTGTAGGTTGACTGTATCCTCATGGGAGGCAACTTGCCAGTGCTGGTGCTCTTCTTTCGTCCTATACGTTGCTTCTGGTTGTATTGCCCTCTCACATCCTAATCTGGGTTCATACCTGGCAACTATCTCAATTTCTTTGCTTCATGGCGAGACTTGTCTAGAATCGGATGAACACTAGGCAGGACTATCTATCTGAATTGCGCAACTCCTCCGTCAAGGGCAGCTTGCCTTCACAACAACAAAAAAACACGGTGAACCCGGCAGGACATCGACTCGAGTTTAGTCTACAATGCGGCTGACCATATGCAACGGATTATTGTCGGGCGCCAGGCAGCAATTGGCTTGTCCTTGGCTGGAGGTTGGAGTCTGTTGTACTTTCGTTCTCTGCCAGTCACAATACGCCCAGTTTGTGATCATCTGCCATCCATTGCAGCGTCCTTTTGTCTGACCTATGAAAAGGGAAGGACCTCCAACCCCAACGCAGCCTCATGCAATGTCCTTGTGTTGGGCCAATGAGAACAAAAGGACAATACGGGCATCCGAATGGGCTCAGCCTCATTTCGAGAGAGGGGCTGGAGATATAAGATGAACAACAGACTCCTCTCGGGGTGATGCATTCAGTTTCAAACATCTCCCTCAAGGTTACCCTACCTGTTTCATGAACTTCCTTCTTCAGGCTCAGAATGTCATCTCAACCCAGTTCTCACTCTCCAATGACCAAGAAGTGGGCAGAGCCAGACGAGTGGCAACGGCACAGGATCACCATCACGCGGCTCTACCTCCGCGAGGACAAGTCCCTCAAGGAGATTAGGGACATCATGGAAAACATGCACGATTTCCATGCGAAGTAGGTCTCCTAATCTATCGATTGTATCCCTATAGAATCTGACATGGCATTAGCGAGAGGATGTTCAAGTTTCGCATCAAAGACTGGAAACTTGACAAGAACCTCCGCCCTGACGAAGTTATAGCCATGGCTCGTGTCAAAGCCCGGCGCCAAGCTCAAGGCATAGGCTCCGAGTTTTGGAGACATGGCCGTCCAGTTACCCAAACCAAGATTGAGCGCTATCTTCGAGATCATCCACATGCCGCGAAGGTGGTGCAACATCATAGTGTCCAAGACTCGCTGATGGAGGGATACATTGAAGTGTTGCTGCCACCGCATATCGTCGTCCTCACTCCGCCGCCACAACCGCTGCCGCATGAACTACACGACACTCTCTATTCAATCGAGGAAATGGCAAGCATGCTTGGGCACTATATGAGCGCTACCTTCTCCCCCGAGACATTGGTCGAGGGCGTGTTGGCCCGCCACAACATTCTACCGTTGAGTATGTTTCAGGACGGACCAGTGGACATCTCAAATCGACTGCGGTCCCTCGGGTCTCCTACCCCTGACCCATCTGAACATCATGTTCGGAGGATTGAGCGAGCTCTCCGACGGAGCTTCGCGAGTCTTGAAACTGCTATCGCCTGTGAACCTCCTACTTTGGTGCCCAATGTCCTACACCAGTACTTCAAGGTCAAATACACCTGTGAACGGGTGGAGATAGCACGACTGTGGCTCCAGGAAGCCTGCAGAGCCTCGGTGGCTGGCAAAGGTGCAAGCCATCCTCTGTCAGTGGTGTTCTTGGCGCTGTGGGAGTGGGAGAGGAACGCCTACTATATTGACACTGAAGTGATTCAAATTTTCTGCGGAGTCATCTGCGATGGCATCTCGGGGCGTAATTATATCATGAGCATTGTGGCTATCCATCAAGCACTTTGTATCGCCGCAGAGGCCCCAGGAGAGGACCCTGCTTTCTGGATGCGAAGACGACGCTGTGAGCTCGGCTTATGGACCTCGTCATCAGCAGCAAAGCCACCGTTAGATTTGGAGAGAGTCCTCGAGCATTACCGAGCATGGAATACCGAGTGGCGAGGTCGGCAAGGATCTGACGACCAATCTGCTGCGATGAAGTTTCCTGTGCAGTCTGATCTTAGCCTCATCAGGGACCAATCCTCATGACTGGTTGAATGGATCGCTCATAGAGACAGGCGGGTAGATCTCCAGGGCGTTTTATTCCTACACTGCCGGTGTGGCTCGCCTCCGATCCACGAACTACCTCCTCAGCAGCAGGACTAGACACTGTATCTAAGATGCTTCGTATGAGATGGCACAATTCTTGATGAATCTATATAGATTTGGAATCGAGAGCTCCAAGGCATTGCAGTTAAAACTCGACGGTTGAGGGCGATACACGCGGTGTGTATTTTCTCTTGACCTCTCCCATAACAAAACGCCGACATATTGCCAAGTATCCAACGTTGAATGCACATAATTCCAATATCTTCGTTACCCGTGATCACATGTAGAAAACCTGAACCCCGCAGCCAATGCATTCTACCACATCCTCCGCTGGTAGTATGCTGGCTCCTCTGCCTGAGCCAACCTCTGCAGCTCCTGCTTGATCATCTTCCTCCTCTGTGCCCTGGTAACAGGCTTGTGGTTCTTCACCGGGGCATCCACATGCCCCTCAGGAGTCGACATCTTCTCGACGACCTTGGCCTGGAGCTGCTTCACAATCTCAATGTTCTTCTCCAACGCAGCGTTACTCTCCGCCCCTTGCTTCTTGATCTCGGGCATCGTTTCCTTGACCTCGATCAGGAGCCGCTGTCTCCTGAACTCCATGTCTGCTTCGGTATCTATATCGACGACGGTTCCATCTTCAAGCTCCTTTGTCCTCGTGCGGAACTTCTCGGGGAGGTAGACTTTTGGCGACGGGCGGGTAGCACGAGGCTTGATGGCTAGGCGGAGCTCGCGGAGGGTTCGTTGCTGGATGACATAGCCGCTGATGAAGAGAGCAAAGGTGCAAAGAATTACTGCGAGAATGAGTCTTGTTAGTATGGCGTGCTTTGAATGTCAGGCTTGAGAATAAGACTTACCGACCAAGCAGGACGCGATGATCTGGACTTGGGACGAGGTGAGAAGCAATCTGGCCATACTAAGAGGTACAAGAAACCAAGAAAAAAAAAAGTATGTGCAACAATATTCAAAATTGGGAAGCAATTGATCGTTAAAGTCTGCCTCTGAGCTTGTGGTCGTCATGCTCGTTTGTGCACGATTAGGAGCTGTAAGTGGTCTGTTGACTCTGTTGACACAGCAACCACGCTTATCAGTTCTTATCGGATCCAAGCTTGCACTTTTCAACACCAAGCTCCGATCCAGCCCCCACCATCACCAACGTCACACCCTTGCAACAATTTCTCTGCCAGAGTCGCCCATCATGAGCAAAAACAAAGACACCGTCCAAGCCGATGCGCGGCGCTTCCTCGACGAGCGCGGCTCCAACGCCTCCCTCGCGCCCAATGGCCTCAACCCCGCGACCATCATGGAAAAGGCCGTCAAGGACCGCATCGTCGACTCGTACTTTTACAAGGAGCAATGCTTTGCCCTCAACGAAGCCGACATTGTCGACCGCGTCGTCGAGCACGTGTCATTCATCGGCGGAACCTACGGCGTCACGCAAAAGCCCAGCCCATTTCTGTGCCTCGCCTTCAAGCTGCTCGAGCTTGCGCCCAGCGACGCCATCATGCAGGAGTACCTACAATACGGCGGCGAGGCGTTCAAGTACCTGCGCGCGCTGGCGTGCTTTTACTTTCGGCTTACGCGCCAGGCAAAGGACGTGTACGAAATGCTGGAGCCGTTTCTCGAGGACCGGCGCAAGCTGAGGCGGAGGGGGAGAACGGGCGTGGCGTTGACGTACATGGACGAGTTTGTCGATGACCTGTTGACCAAGGAACGAGTGTGCGGTACGAGTTTGTGGAAGATGCCGAAGCGAGAGATCCTGGAGGACTTGGAGATTTTGGAACCGAGGGTTAGTCCTCTTGGTGATCTTGAGGATCTCTTGGAGGAGGAGGATGAGGCGGAGGGGGAGAACGGGACCAGAGAAGAGTCTGGAGAGGTGTCGGACAGGGACGAGATGGATGTGGATCGTGAAGAGAGGCCGAGGACTCATAGTCGGAGCCGGAGCCGCAGTCGCAGTCGTTCACCTTGATCAGGACACTACATGGCGCGAAAGAATATTACGATACCCGATCCTGCGAAACACCGACATGGAAAACCAGCATCCGACCTCATAGAGAGGCAAAAACGCTCCGCCGGGAGCACTCAACCTTGGTCATATGGATCCATTGAACCAAACCAAGGTATCTGGTCCTGGCAAGAGGCGGTTCAGGCCGTGAGCACTCTTCAGACACCAACCGAGACTGCTTCAGCAGAGAGCTAGGTACATCAATGACCGAAGAGTGCAGTCAGACCTACATTTGCATAACAAGGAGCGAGTTGCAGCAAACAAGCAGGGTTTACTTCGAAGCCGCTGGACCAAGAGAGACAACACAGCGAATGCAATCAATTCAATACATCTCACAGCTCATACACTGCCGTCTTAATGCTGACTTTCAACGTTGTACCCCAATACTCGACTGAAACGCTTGCTTGGCATGTTGAAAACTCTGCAGGGTTGTTGGTGACGATATAAACATCAGGCTCTGTCGCTTTCCGGCCAAAGTGCGACTCTAATGCACCCCCACTTATCAAGTCTGTCTGTCATTCGATCCATGGCATCCTTGCTGGTGGTCGAGCTGATCTCGTCAGCCACCACGCTAATTCTTACAACTCACCAGCCCGTCGCCGCCTGAAACCATGAGATGAGGCTGATCAATACAAAAACCCTCAAATTACAGGAATTTGTGGGCAAAATACCTGCTTATGCCATCCTGTCGCATACTTGGGGCAACAGTGAGATAACCTTGCAAGACTACACAAGTCGAAACCGACGCGAGGGCAGCGGCTATGAAAAGATTGTAGCTGCATGTCGCCAGGCCCGGAGCCAAGGGCTCGAGTATGCCTGGGTTGATACGTGCTGCATCGACAAGACGAGCAGTGCCGAGCTGGGAGAGGCCATCAACTCCATGTACAGATGGTATCAGGATGCCGCTGTATGTTATGCTTTCCTGGAGGATGTGTCTTCAAGGCCGCGCGACTGTCTTGATCAGCCAGTCAGCTCAAAGACGAAAACGAAGCGGCCTACAACGATGGGAGTGGGCTTGACCAACAGTCGATGGTTTACTCGTGGATGGACGCTCCAGGAGTTGATTGCGCCGCGCAACCTCGAGTTCTACGATAGAGACTGGAACTTTATCGGGGAGAAGCAAAACATGGTGCCTGAACTGCGGACGATAACGGGAATCGACACCTTTGTCATCCAAGGCGGTCCTCTCGAGCAAGTCAGCATCGCCAGGAGGATGAGCTGGGCGTCTTTGAGAGAAACGACCCGCGTAGAAGACATGGCCTACTCGCTCCTTGGTATCTTTGGCGTCAACATGCCGCTGGTTTATGGAGAAGGAGCCAAGGCTTTTTTACGATTACAAGAAGAGATTCTGAGGCAGTCGGATGACCATACTCTGTTTGCTTGGCGCGCAGCTTCGTCAAAGGACGATAAAGGACGGGTACGAGGGCTTTTTGCCTCTTCCCCCAGCGAGTTTCGAAACTTCTTTGACGGGTTCGAAAACCACAACTCAAGTCATCAGCAACCCCATCGTGAAAAAGACCACTTAGTTAGGCTTTGGGACCCTCACTTATCTCGGGACCCCATGACACTCAAGAACCGAGGCATCAGAATTAAAGGGCAGATTCAAGACCTGAGGCCAAATTTTGACCGTTACGATACTGTCATCCTGCTTCTCAACTGCTGTTTCGGAGGCAACCCCGGCCGAACAGCAGGCATCTATCTCCGCCGACAAGACGAGGACCGCTATGCGCGAATTCGTCCGGATGAATTAGCAAGCGTCGAACCACTCGGCGGCCACATCTCCGAGCTTACTCTGTACGGACTGAAGCATACGACTGATGTTCGTGGACATCATTACGATCAGCCCTGGACTTCATCATATCAGATCCGCCGTGAACTTGGAGAACTTGAACACTCCAAGTTTGAAGATGCCCAAGCTACAAAGAGCCGCTACGAACACGCCTTTTACATCAGAGCAGAAGACCTCAAGCCGTGGACTATCTTTAGCCGTTACAAACTCCGTGGCGTCCTGATGGCCGACTCGCGCGGGCTGCTCCGCTTCTTTCGCTTCCACCCCGATGTCCCGCACCTGGACATGGTGCTCAAGACATACCCCGGCTTTCGCGTCGTTCTCCTCTACAAAGCCCGTAGTAGCTCCGACTTGATACTGGTTGTTCTGGGTACCAAAACCGCAGAGGATGGAGACGATCAGCACTGGGTGACTGCCACCTCTCTGGCGGGCGCGGAACTCAAGGAGACCAGCTCAAGGCTTCTCGATGCCGTGGGGGCTTTGACGGAGACGACCACGGCTTCAAAGGAGGTTTCTTGTCGCGTCATGAATGACGAGCTGAGGCTTTGGCTGTCGTTGACGCCGAGGATGGTTGAGGGCATCCCCATGTCGGAGCTCCAGATCGCGGGGCCGTGGCCGACTGCCCTCTTCCGCTCTGCTGTGAGGATCGTGAAGCCGGGGCTATGGAAAGGTGCCACGTGGGTTGTGGTCACTGTGGCTCTCATTCTTGGGGCTGTCGAGAGCTTTGATCCGAATGCTATCCCGTGGCCGTGGTTCAGCGAGGTGGCGACGGGGGGTTAGAGGTTGACGGTATGTATCTGGACCTCAACGTGTATAGGCATAGTAGGATTTTGGCTGAATAGGCCGCAACCGCCATGTTATTGTCATATCGCGCGGCGGCTTTGGCTGTGACCCGCTTCTCTCTGGTTATACTGTTGGCTATGGTAGGTTATGTATGGCAGTATAAAACGAACATGTTCTCTGGCTGCCTAGTGCAAGCCTTGCAACATCCTGGGATATGCATTGCCCAAGATAGAGTTTCTGGGCAGACGAGATTGTTGTCTGTAGCCAAATGAGGACAATGTGACGCTTTTATTCTAGGTTAACCTCATCATATCTGACCTTGGAGGCATGGCTCGCCTTGGCTGGACTAAAAAGGGTATTGTCAACTTGTTCTTTCATCATGAGGAACCGTGTGTTTGCTGCGGTTTGCATTCCAAGCACACTCCACTACTGATAGTTGTAGGTGAATGGTTACTAACAAATAGGATACACTGCTGTGATTACCCTGTCAGTAAAGAAGAGTGTGTTTGCATTTCCGCCGCAGGCATTTGCGCGTTTGTAGGGTACGGCATCACCAGAGAGTGATTCTGAGACTCTATCACCAAATAACCAAGCTGTTCTTTATCTATAATCCTGATTCTATCCATCGACATCTCCTAGTGGCTTGCATCTCAGCTTTTACCCTATCCCATGGACTTGAACATGGAGGTAAGATGGTCGTTTGGGAAGTGTCCATCTCCCAGTTGCTGACCTTTGGCTAGGCCACACCACATACTCTAGCCGGAGATGGCCCCATCGTCGAAATCCGGGTCGGTATCCTCGCGTATCTCGTCGATGTTAAAAAGATACCCTACTTTGAATCCTTCCTCAGCTTTCGGCAATCCTCCGGCTAGGCCGACCCATGACAAAATCCCCTTCTTCAGCGTCATCAACTCGGGAGTGAACCAAGGATTCCGCCAGTTCTTCCGCAGGATGCCGACCAGACTCTCCGACTACCAAATACTCTGCGAAACCCCCGAGTTCTTGTGTGTCGACGTTCTTGGTAACCGCACGACGCGGGACATGATGGATGACTTCAACAGGGGTAATAGCGTCTGGGCCACGCTGGAAATGGAGCGGCTTGCGCGGGACTCGGCTTTTCGCCTGGTGTATCTGTTCCTACTGGGTGATTTCGAGTCGGATATCATGGACAGCAACAGGGCGTATCAAGCGACTCTTTTCATCTTGTCCCATCGCGGGCTCTTTAGGCACGAGACTCGGAAGATGGTCCGGCACGCCTTTGATGGGCGGTTCAGGGCTTCGGATGCGCAGAAGAAGAGCCTTGATAAGTGCCCTTTGAGCAGTGCTTGGGATGAGGATATACCCACTGAGGAGGAAGGCTAGTCATGGATAGAAAACACCAGCCCAACCAAGGGAGCCCGGTGCTTATGTTCTGTCTATGCGTGGAAGGGCCGATCTGGCTAGTTGGGACGAGAAAGTTGACCTCTGCACTCGTGTTGTTTAGTCATGTAATGATTTGTCCCTCGCCATTCCGGATGCAAAGCTTCCGGAGACTGACGTTTTGTTAATTTCACATTACGACAGTGACTATGGCCTTGCGTCTACATGACTGACTTTGATCGTGACGTAGAACTATTTCCCTTGATGTTTATACTGAAGAGCAGCTATGAATATTAAAAATACAAGTAAAACAAAAACATTCTCTGTCAAAAAAAAAAATTCGTTAAATAGAAACAGTTCCTGTGATCCTGACAAACTCCTCCTCCATATGCTTCCACACCTTATCCACTGCCCCATCCTCGCGATACCCATCCAGCAACTTGACCACCTCACTCGAAGCGCTC
>JABFFE010001401.1:0-16054 GCA_013623625.1 Fusarium setosum
AGAAAAAGAAAAAAAGAAATTGTCTCAAACGCCTTACGCGTCTTCATTCTTTGCCGGGTTTCCTTCATGTCTCACCCCAACGGTGAACCCAAGGGCCTTTTTTTTCTCAATCCTCCGAAAAGGCGTGGCATTGACATGTCTTGGTTACACAGCTGTCTCTGCTCTGGATTGCACATGAGCCATTCATCTTGAAGAGAATCGGTTGATGAGAATGGAAAGCCCAAGCTAATACCCCACAAAGACTTACCTAGCCAGACACTAGGATTAGCGGCACATCCACCGAACAGAGCAATCATGTCACCGAGCCCTCAGGGGATATTGGCCCGTCGGGCGAAGACAAAGACCAAGAGGAGGGGAGGTCAAATTTCGCTTGCCCAGCCACCACCAACACCCCATCCATGCACCGGGGGGGAGGCAGACCAGCAAGCAGAAAATAGCATTCTATCGATTCCCAGCGTAGCATCGCTCCTGTGCGCGTCACCTCATGCCGCTTTTTTTTTCCTGTGATCGATTTGATAAATGGCCGGTGCGTGTTCCTGACAGGGCATCCACACACCCATTGGTCACCTCGATTTGACGATTTCAGCGGTGGTAGGTGGTGGTTCATGCAGGCAGGTTCAGTTCAGTTCAGTTCAGTTCAGTTCGGGCTCCCTCCCTCACCGTTTTTGTTTCGTTTCGTTTCTGGTCGGTCGGTCGTTCTTCAGCTTCAGGTCAGTCCCCGCCTAATACCGGGTCCCTTTCTATGGCCTCTGCCTTTAATGGTTCTTTCAGGTGAGCGAGCATCCGGGTCGCTAGTTCAGGCCGGCCGGCTCGTTCACATCCGCGCGGCCCTCATGGACCAGCAACATCAAACCAAGAAATCTCCACCACGAAATCTCCACTAAACACCAAAGGAAAAGAGACGGACGCTGTGCTCGCGTACCTTGCATGCTTGCAAGGCACAGAAGAGCAATTTCCCTAGCTCGGGCCAATCAGGGGCTCTGCTCCCCTGCCAAGAGATCCCCGACCATCATGCGCGTCTTTAACAGAGTTTGGCTCCACGTGCCCTTCTCTTGTTTGCATAACGGCTTTTGATGTACAACATTTGTGCACGTACGTGATACATTCATCCGCGACTTCAAACTCAATCATCTAAATACAGAACTTGTCTTAGCCTCAGCTAGTATGTATTGTAACCTCCGCCCTGAGTCGCAAAGCAGAACCACCTGCAACAGCAGACGCTTCACATCAAAAGACAGAGGAAACCTTTGTATAACCCCCCCCTATTCACCATTCCCCATGATCATGGCGTCCATCGACAATGTCTTACACACAGTTCCCCATCCACCACCACCACCGTAGAACCGCTCAACCATGTCTCCTCTCGTGCTACCGCGACTGCCGCCGCCGCCGCCTTCTTCACCCCGTACGGCCTGGCGCAGAACAAGCCGCTATCCGCTGTCTGCTCCCGCCACTATTGAATTCCTAAACTTGCAGCCATCAACAAGCCTCTCATATCCCCTCAAGATTGTCTTTGCGCTCAGATGCCGCTGCAAGGAAACTACCTGCGAGAAATGTCGAGTCTCTCAGCTGTCATGGTCGAGACCCCTTCTCCGTTCCCCGTCTTGTCGATCCATGCTTCTTCTGGCCTTGCTCTAACCCCTCTGTCCTGAATGTTCTGCATTTTGCGTCGCACGCGTCGGCCATGTGGCGCTCCGGCGCCCCGGTTGTCTGAACGTCATCCCTCGTGGCTCTGAGCACAACGAGACAATAACCAAAACTCGTAACGGCCTATGTCCTGAGACATACGCATCATCAGCTGTAGAATAAAACGTGTAGGAGGAAGTAAAAGTTTAGGGACATCTCGATCTGCCATGTACTTCATATTACCACATCGAGGTGCAGTGGTATTGATTTCAGCTCGGGTGCTATAAGCCTGGCCATGGACAGTATTCATAGAATACCAAGGAAGCACTCCAATTGACAAAAAAAGATTGGGGATCTGTTATTTTCAACATCGAGCGGAGTCGATTGAACAAATAAAATACAAGACCATTTTAAACCACATGGAGTAGATGTTCCTCATCATGGCTCCTCTTTGGGAGATTTGCCTCTATGATAGCCACGCCTCAACGCCAGTACAATGCAAACACATGGTCCTCCGCTTGTTGAGTTTTAGTTCATAACCCCCCATTAAATCACCTCTGCTTCTCGAGGCTCTGCAGGTTGACCAACTCTGCATAACGTCCATTCTTCTTCATCAGCTCCGAGTGCGTTCCCTGCTCAACAATGCGTCCTTGGTCAAACACATAGATGATGTCGGCCTTCTGGATCGTGCTGAGGCGGTGCGCAACGGCGATGGTTGTTCGGCCCTTAGCCGCCTTGTCCAGCGCCGCCTGCACGACATGCTCTGACTCTGAATCCAGAGCCGATGTTGCCTCATCAAGGAGTAGGATCTTAGGATCACGGATCAGAGCTCGAGCAATCGCAATTCGCTGCTTCTGACCACCAGAGAGCAGTGCGCCCTTGCTACCCACAACCGTGTTGAACCCTTCGGGAAGTGACACGACAAAGTCGTAGATGTTGGCTTCGCGGCACGCAAACTCAATGTCTTCATCGGGCACCTTCTCTCGCGTCGTGCCCAAGAGGATGTTCTCCTTGATGGTTCCTTGGTACAAAGTTGGCTCCTGGCTGACCAGCGCAATGTGGGAGCGATAGTCGTTAATGTTGAGCTTGCTGATCTCGTGGTTATCGATAAATATACCGCCAGAAAGCGGGTCGTAGAATCGCTCAAGTAGCGCGATAGTCGTACTCTTGCCGCAGCCAGACGCTCCCACCAGGGCAATGTACTGGCCGGGTCGCACAGTGAGGTTGAGACCACGCAGCACAGGTTGTTCTGGTCTGGTCGGGTAACGGAAATGGACATCGCGAAACTCAAGGGTGCCTTCGACTTCAGGTAGACGTTCTCCCTTGTCTGACCACGTATCGATCACAGGTTCTCTGTCGAAGAGTCTCTTCAGCTCCCCTGCAGCATGGTGCGCCTTGCCCATATCTGGGGCAAATGAGAAGATGGTGCCCGCTGACTGCGCACCAAAGATCACTGCCATGAAGCAAAGGAAGAATTGAAACATGGTATACTCCATCTTGCCAATCAAGGTACCGCCATACCAGAAACCGAGGGCAAAGCAGGCAAAAAGCAGAGACTGCGAGGCGGCATAGAGTGTAGACGACTTTGCGACCGAGATCAAACTTCGACGTTGCTGCTCGGCAAGTGAATCCTTGTATTGCTTCAGGACATCTTCCTCTCGCGTCAAGGCGGCGACAGTGCGGATGGCCGAGATAGCCTCCGAAGCAAACGTGGCGGAAGAAGCGTACGCAGCCTTGGACCGGCGCTGGAAGTGGGCAAGCATGTAGAAACGGAAGAAGCCAGTTCCCAGCAGAACCGGGATTGTTGAGATGCACACAAGCGAGAGCTTCCACCCGATGGCTAGAGACACAGCCATGGCGGATACAAGCGTCGTGATAACCATCAGCAGTGTTCCCAAGGTGACGCCGCTCAGTCCGGCGACATGAGTGGTCTCGGTTGAGAGGAATGAAGTGAGGGCACCCGAAGTGTTCTCATCACGGTCGAAGAATGAAACATCCTGTCGAAGCATGGTTCGAAAAGCACGGTCTCGCACCCGGTGAACAAGACGCTCAGAGCACTTGGCAAACAAGACTCCTTGAATAGCAAAGGCGATAAGTTGGACAAAGGCAAGCATCAGATACATGGCGCTCCAAAAGTCCGAGTCTTTCTTGACCTTGTGACGGTTGTCGTCGGTGATCGGCTGGGACAGCGTCACGATCTGCTTAGCGAAGAAGACTATCACATGAGTTAGTCACCGCGTGGGAAAGATTCCAGCATGATGGGCTTGACATACCGGCCTGAGTGGGATTGCCTCCACCGCAAATGGCAGAAAAGACCAGTGCAATGACCATCAGCTTCCATTCTGTCTTGTTGAAGGAAACAATAAGCTTGATCAAGGTCCACAGTCCGTATTTGTACTCCTCTTCGGCCTTGCGACCCTGGAGAGCAACGCTTGATGCCGACTTTGAAGTCGTGGAGCGATTCAACTTGGCGGCAATATCGTCGTCAGGATCGGCCATGATTCCGCCTTGCTTGTCAGAGGTCATTTTACGAATGAGCGTCTCGTCTTCGTCGTCGATAGCTTCTTGCTCTTCAGCAGTCAGCTCATCAGCAGCAGCAATATTCTGGGCAGAGACAAGGTTGTAGTAGGCACCCTTCCTCTCAAGAAGGTCGTTGTGGGTGCCCTGTTCCACGATTCGGCCCTCCGTCATCACCACAATGTTATGTGCATCCCTGATAGTTGACAGACGATGAGCAATGGTGATAGTGGTACGGCCTTCAGCGGCGTTTTCCAGAGCTGCTTGAACCACGCCCTCTGATTTGGTATCCAGAGCGGATGTTGCTTCGTCCAGGAGCAGAACTGTTGCCGTGTCAGTCAAATCCAGCTTCTTCTAGAATCTCAGATGACTTACTCTTAGGATCAGAAACCACAGCACGAGCAATTGCGATACGCTGCTTCTGACCACCAGACAGGAGGAATCCTCGCTCACCAACATTTGTCTCGTACCCCTCAGGCAGAGCAGACACGAAATCATGAGCATTGGCTTTCTTAGCTGCCTCGATAACCAATTCCCGTTGCTTTTCTTCACTGTCGTTCTCATGCTTGGTACCAATCAGTCCGTAGCGGATGTTGTGGTAGATCGTAGTGCCGAAAAGGGTTGGCTCTTGGCTGACCAGGGCCATCTGCTGACGCAACCATCGCAAGTTGAGCGTGGAAATATCGTGACCATCCAAGTACACTTTGCCCTGGACGGGGTCGTAAAAACGTTCAACCAAGCCGACGATAGTACTCTTGCCAGAACCGGATGCGCCAACAAGGGCAGTGACCTTGCCAGCCGGGATCTCGAGGCTCACGTCCTTCATGACAGTAACCTCGGGTCGGGAGGGATAGATGTGCTTAATGTTGGACAGCCGAATAGCGCCTTGAAGATGCTCAATCTTGTCGCCCGCATCGCTTGAAGGGTCAAGCGGAGACACACGGTCGATTGTGTTGAAGATCTTGGCGGCGGCAGCAACAGCATTTGTGAAAGCTTGGATATTGGGTGCAACGTTTCCCAGATTGAAAGCGCCAATCATGACAGCCATCAGAATGGTCAAGACGTTGGAAAGCTTGGTTTCGCCATCAAGGAGGAACTTGCTGCCCTGCCAGAAAGCCAGTCCATAGTTCAGGTAGACAATCAACATCATGCCTGCAATCATGCAGGCGATGGCGCCCTTGACACGGAAGCCGAAGAACTCGGCGTTCCTGAGATGATTGTCGTATTGCCGAGCGAGGCGCTCCTGGGTACCAAAGGCGACAGCGTTTCGGATGGAGCTAATGACTTCGTCGGCAAGACTACCTCCATGAGCGTAGGCCTCCAGACTCTGCTTGTTGTACTTCATGATGAAGCGGGAACCGCTACCCATATTCAGCAATAAGGCGATGACAGTAGAGAATAGGATCAGAGTCAACTTCCAGTACTTGACGAAGCCAATCACAAATGCCGAGATGAAGGTGGCGAGAGCAGCAAGCGTCAGAGAGACCTTTTCAGAAATACCATCCTGAATGAGATTTGTATCAGAGGTAATGCGGGTTGTGACCTCGCCGGCACCGAGCTTGTCGAAGAAGCCAATGTTCTGTCGCATACAGCTCTCCAGGTAATGCTCGCGGATCTTTGCTGTGATTCCTTCGCCCGTAACGATGAAACCCACAGTCGAAATGTAAACAACAACGAACTCGCCAACGCCGAGATATACAAAGTATAGGACAAAGTGGACCAACTTGTTGGTGAATGCGTGATAGCTCAGCTCGTGGTTTACAAAGTAGTCCTGGAAGACGCCTTGGAGATTACCAAAGACGACGGTCATGAGGGGAAGCGCAGCGCCGCCAGCAATGGCGCAAATAGCCGAGATAATCATGATGAGGATATCAGTGCGAGAGGAGTAGCGATAGAGCACGGCGACGCCCTGCTTGACCTCGGGACTGACGACCTGCCGGCGCAAGATCTCGGCTTCATCAGGAGGCAGATGCTTGTAGTGGTCCTCGAGATTATCTGCTTTGGCAGGCTGAACGATTTTAGAGTCGGCCTTTTTCAAATCGATCTTCTCGGGGTCGTGGTCGGCAGCGGTCCCTTTGCCAGCGCGAGCAGCATCTATGTCGGTCGATCCGCCGCGACTCGAAGACGACGGCCGCGAAGGGTTGCTAGTGCCCGCGGCCGTCTTTTCGGAGAGCTCAGCAGCCATTGTGAATGAGAGGACTGCCAAGTGGTGTTGGAGGAGAGAATATCAAGTGGGAGGAGTTGGTTTTTTTTTTAAAAGAGCGGGCGACGCCCGAGGGGAAAAGTGCACGGCCAAGGCCGAAAGTCTCGAGGTCGAGGCCGTCGAGATCAGCGCAGCATGTGGGTGTAGTTGTGCGACAAGGGAGCTATCGAAAGCACAGCGTCATGACCAAGCAACCAAAAGCACGGGGGGGCTCCAAGATGAGCTCTACTTCGGCGATGCCTTGAAATATGAGAAAGAAGGATAAGAAGGCGATGATATCAAGAAACACAAGAGAATCAATTCAAGAAGAAGTGCGCAAAGTAAATAATAACCTACTAGGCAGGACTCGGACGGGATACAAAAAGGGTTCCGGTGCACCTACCTCCCTGCCCCTCTAGCGTCGCCATTGCCCAGTGGGCCGGTTCTGGAGCCACGCCCCGTACGCCTCGCCAGTTCTCGGCCAGCACAGTGCAACGTGCTCAGCTGGGATTCCCAACTCCCGCTATTTGGTGGTGTTGCAGGGGCATCGGGGGAGAGTAATGCGCGGGAGGGAAAGGGTTGGTTGGGTGTGTGAGATCCAATCCATGCGGGGGGATCTTGGGTTGGACTGGATATCCCGTCCGTTTGGGATTGAAACTCAACATCACATTTTGTAGAAAGCAGTACCGTTGCGAGATGCCTCAGATGCATCGGCCGTTGAATTTCAAGCTTCCACGCCCGTTCCACGACCTACATACAGTTACAGTACCTCCCCAACCGTCTCTGCATCGCTCATGGACAGACAACCTGCCCGGGATCCATCCATCGCATGGCAGCCACAACGCACCCCAGGTTCAGCGACTGATGATGAATGCTGGGGCGGTCCGTGAATTTGCCTTCTTCTCATTGGCGTATTCGCCAGGCGTGACATGATACCGGCCGAATACACTTCCGGAACAAATTATCAGACAAATCTCCAGCTTCTCATCTTGACAGTGTTTTTTTTTTTTTTTTCGTCAGCTATGAGCCATCGATCACGGCAAAAATCCGTAGGTCCGGGGGATGATCCTCCCGAAGATCATTGTACTTACGGTCAACCAAAACCCCGTCACGGTAAATAGAAATGACCGGTTGAGTCATCTTAGAACGTTACGTGTCTCTCTGTCTTCCTCCATCGTCTATCGTTGGCTCTCCTATTGTGTGTATCGGACTCTTGCAGCACTCCGACACCCCGTAGCGGCTGACTACAATTACTATGCAACTCCACCCAGAGTCATTGTCCGGTCTCCCTTTCCCCTGCCAGAGATGACTGACTTGCCCGGCTCCCGAGTCGCAGGCGGAGGAGGAGTGGAGACTCTCCGCGGCGGCGTTCGAAACGGTTGCTGTACTCAGACATGGCCCGGGCAGCACCGGTCCACCACGTCGCTTTCGCTTAGACGGCTCGACGCGTCTGGGCTGCTGCCAACACGGGCGCCTGCAATCTGGCGTGTGTGGGAAGTCAGTGAGTGAGTGAGTGTTTCAAATGTCTCGACCTGCCCCGGTACGTCACGAGTAATATAACCCCGGGACTTCGGCACCGTCGCTACGGTTGCCTTCGCATACGACATCTTATCTGGTTAGCCCCCCTCGCACACTTACCCTTGCGCGGATGGATGAGTCGCTCCCCGATCGGGTCCGGTTGACTTGGGGCGCTCCCATGCTCTAACCCTAACTTTGCTCCGGGCTTATTTCCAGGCCACGAGCCTTCTGGAAAGGCTTGGCTTTGACCAAGGCTTTTTGGAGGTATCGCATCGCATCGCATCAAACGACAACTGAGGTTCACATGTTCCAGCAGTGTGCGACCTAGGCGTCGCAGCGCATGACACAAGCCGTTGTGTACCAGGCACAATATCACCTCGATGAGGCTCGAGTATCGCATGTTGGTCGCACCGTTGATCCGCAGATCGAATCGCTCCCATTCCAGTTGCATATTGTTGATTCTCACCCACGAGTCATCCCCGGCGTTGGGATGGAGTGAGGAGATCGGGTATAGGCGTGACACCGACAGCCCGATCCATCATATCGATCGGTGGTCGGTTCTGCTTGGCTACCGGTTTCCGACTGGCCGGACCAGCTGCTTTTAAAGCCGTAATCTCCTGGGCCACTCAGAGCTGGAATAAGGGAGAGCCACCACCATTTTAAGCGCAGCCGCCGGTCAACCCTTGCTCCGAAATCCGATCGGATTGTAATTTTCGTAATCCAATCCCAGTCAAAGCCCAGATGTCGTTCCGCGGGGGATCATCTCATTTCGCGGGTTACCAGGTTGAGGCTGCCCTGCCTGGGCTGCGCTGGGCTGGGACTTCGGTGTTTGCACCCATGGGCAATTTCCAGTGCGGAAAATTGCAATTGTCCGCCAAGGCATTGGTTATTGGACGTCAAAATACGCAAAATACGACGAACAAAAAGTGCCCACAAGGAGACATCAAATGCGAAAGCGAGCGGGATCTAGGTCGGGTCCCGAATCCTTTTTTGCTAGTGGCACTCCCTCCTGACAGTGTAGAAAGCAGTCGATTCACACTATGGCCAACCTTCCTTGACCTTCACCCAACCTGTCAGCCCTACGACGTCCACGTTTTGAGGTCGACAGAGTCGTGAGTGCCCGGGGCGTTAGACCTTGGAGTTGCGGATGGGGGGGATGGCGTTGGAGCCTCCATGCCATTGTCATACCAAGTTGATGAGGATCGATTCTGTGGTTGTCGTCAGTGTAACATGTGACGCCTCAATCTGCGATTCAGTATTACCGACCTACGCTCCTTTGTTGCAACTTGGGGGATGCTAATTCCAGGGCATGCTCTGATCCTGTCACAGATGCAGGCTGTGTTACTACTGCCGTCTGGTTCCAGACTGTGGTCACACAATGTTTAGCCTCCATGCCAAAATATGTCACCCAGTCTCTACTGCTGACTTCCCGACCTAGCTCATGGAGTGTCTTGCTTTGTCGACGGGGCTCGTGGCCATTTACTCGGTCAACTTTACCTACCTCAAAAGCGACCGGCCACTGGGCTCCCTACGAGGGATGTGCCGGCATCTGAAAGCCTCCCGGGAGCTTTTCCACCCTCGTGGCGATTAATGCCGTCGACCACAACCATGAGACAACAAGAAGGGCTGCTGAGGGTCTTTGTCTATCCTAGGTAACCAAGCATTGCAAACCCGAGGCACAATAATGCCTCTCGTCGAACTTGGCGGGGCAGGATGCTCTGTAGCTAAAACTTGCAATATGAGATTGCATCGATCAACCGTGTGAGTAGCTATGGTATTCAGAATACTCAACATCAGGGCCTTGTCGGTTGGCGAATCTGGGCCAGGGTAGGAGTATGCGCCTGTCGGGTCGATAGTTCCATTACATATCTACCCTGGGTTCCCCAATCCGAAGGCAGCTGCGTTGAACGAAACAGCAAATAGATCCAGAGATGATATTTGATGCTCCCTCACAGCGACCCTTCCAGGCAAAAAAATTGTCGACGTTATGAGGACCATTATTAATTATCGGTTCCCAGAAGACAAATCAGCGCCCTATTATCAAGGCAGAAGTCCATCAAAGCATAGTTGTATCAGTCTCGTGTTGGTCACGCTAGCGACTTATGTAGTAAACGTCACGAAACTTTGCATCCATGTAAACCTAGGGAGGTGCAAGTACATAACAGGCTGTTTTAGAGCCCAGGAGGTGGGCTCAAACAATCCGCACAATCCTTGTTCAACAACTATCTGCCTAGTATGTACAGCTGCCTAAAGTTTAAGAACCCCGCGATTATCCCGATCCTATCCTCACTCAACCGCGAGCATTTCAACATTGGGTGTTGGTGAGCGGGTTGATTTCTCAGAGGCCAGGCACTAACTGCACCTATTATGGCGGTACTGAGCTTCTGGACGCGAGATGCTGCCATACAGGTTGCTATACAGCTACGGAAACATCCCAGAAACCGTTGATATTATGAACATGATCTGTTGCCGTCATGTCCCACGTCAGTATAGTGACAGCTCACTTTAGGTTCCCTTGGGCCTTAGGCAACAATCCCCATCCTCGCCTATCAGGCCAAACATCGCAAAGCTCCATCATGTTTGGTCGCCACATTCACCTCTCAGGCCTTTGCGGTTTGCTTTCAACCTCTTTGGAAAGTTCTCGGCCTTGCTTTTCAGCTTGCCACTTTTTTTTTTCGGTCCACGGCACGTGTCCATTTCGGCACCGCTGCCCCTCCTCTTTCATTCTTGGTGGCCTGTTTCCTCACACCCAATACTTTTACAACTTTTTATCATCACCAGCTTGGATAAAGAATCCATCCCATCACTAACTACTGGAAACCTAACAACTTTTTTCCTCGCGGCGGGCGCAGGCTCGTCATTTTTGAAGATTGTTTTATCCAAGGACACGTCACTTACCCCGCCATCATGATACCCAGCTCCCTCGCCCTCTACCTCGCCCTCCCGGCGCTCGCGCTGGCCGCCCGCCATCCCAAGGATGCCATCAAGCTCTCCGACGTGCAGTCCCTCACGCTCCGCGGCAACGGCGCCATGACGAACCACCGCCGCGTCTCGGCCATCCCCCAGCTGCGCTGCGTCTCCCGCAAGGCCCTCTGCGACCTGTACGACGTCGACGTGATGCGCTGCACCAACCAGGGCTCCTCCTGGGGCGACGAGGACATCCAGTGGAGCTGCACTGCGTCGCTCCCCGAGGAGCTCAAGCTCGGCAGCACCGACGTCATCTGCGAGGGCTACGCGTATCCTGACGACCCCTATGTTCTTAAGGGCAGCTGCGGCGTCGAGTACCAGGTTGCCCTGACCAGGAAGGGCGAGCAGCGGTATCCTGGCATTGCCAACGGTGGCTGGTTCAACGACGGCCGCGGCGGCATCGACTGGGGTGCATTGGTCTTCACGATCATCTTTGTTGTCATTCTCGGCTGGATCATCTACTCGGCCTGTTGCAGTGTGCAACAGGTTGGCGGCAGCACCACTCGTCCTCGACGCCGTCGAGACGGGTGGTCTCCTGGTGGTGGATGGGGCCCTGGATGGGGTCCCGGTGGTGATGACCCTCCGCCTCCCTATCCTGGCACAAAGCCTCAACAAAACACGGACAGTTGGAGGCCGGGTTTCTGGAGTGGAGCGGCTGGAGGAGCTGCCGCCGGATACTGGGCCGGTAGTCGCAACAACAACAGCAACAACAACCATCACTGTCACCACGATGATCATCACAGTAGCTATGGTAGTATTGGAAGAGGCGGTGGATGGGGTTGGGGTGGTTCCGGATCCTCATCTGGCTCAAACAACAACTCCAACCGTCATGAAAGCACCGGATTTGGTTCAACCAGTCGAAGGTAGACGCATTCTCATGCTACTCATTATGTTATTAGTATCACGGGACATGACAATCATCGAAGTTTTTCTGGTAGCATAATCGACGCTTTCCATTTGTCCTGCCAACTCATACATCGCCTCATGACCATCACCTGTCTGGGACACCCTGCTGTGACTACAAAAAGTATATACATGTAGCAACGAGGCGTCTCGTGCTACCGATTCACGGATAAAAGTACACGGACGACTTTCCAAATGTAGCCATCTAGCCTAGAGAAGAAGAAAAGCGCCAAGATGTGCTGTCCAGGTCATGTCGCCCACTCAAGCTGCTGAGGGGACGGGTTTTTGGTGTCAACCCAAGTTGTCCGAGAAAGTAAAGTACAAAAGTGACCGAACAGTTCTTGACGGAAGCATGGAATTACTGAAGAAAAAGAGGTATCGGGACGTGTGTGGTCAAAAAGCAGGATCGGGTCGAGTAGAGGTTTTCGTGAGGTGGTTGTCGCATTCAATGATGTACGGACATAACATCCATCTTATCAAATGCTCGAGAGCAGGTGGGGCATTTGCGCATGCGGTTGCTGATGCGGTCCTCGACACACTGGTTGCAGAACAGGTGGCCGCACGTCTTGAGAGCCGTGTTCTTGAAGTTGTTGCGACAGATGGTGCACAAGGCATATGTCTATCATCAAGTCAGTCAGGGTTAAACGGGTCAAGGTGCCATCTAGACTTACTCGAAGCATCTCCTCTTCTTCAGAGGAATTGCTCAATGCCTTGTTCTTCCAGTTGTCGCGGTCCTTCTGCACATGCTCAATGCGCACCTTGAGCTTTTCCACCTCAGTCTCCTGCATCGTGTTGCGTTCTCGGACCACAGAAGACGCGGCATCCTTGGATTTGACCAGGTTCGTCAGGTCGCTCACTTGCTTGTTGAGAGATTCGGTTCGGCGAACAGCCTCCAGGCTTGTTGTCTCCATCTTCTTGTTCTCCGTCAGCAGGCCAGAATTCGTTTGCTTCAGATCGGTCAGTTGTTTCTCCAGGTTACTGAGCAAAGTTCGGTTCTGCGACTCGAGGTCCTTGAGTTGAGCAATAATCTCCGAGCTCTTGCTGTTCTGGATTCGTAGTGCTCGGATCTCGTTATTTCGTGTATCCGCATCCTTGCGAGCCGCAAAGTACTTCTGGTCTGCCTTGCTCTTCTCAGCAATCAAGATGGTCACACGCTCCTCCAGGGCACTGAAGTCCATTGCCTTCCTATGGGCAAGCTCCTTCATCTTCTTGTATGCCTTTTCTATTGCCGGCAACTCCAAGTTGATTGAATCGAAATCTTGCAACAGCTTGTTGTACTTCTGGCGCAGCTCTTCGGGGGTCAGGTCTTCGTCGTCCACGTTCATCTTTTCTCCCTCTTCACTGGCCTTGTGACGCGAGAGTTCCAATTCAAGGGCTGTAATCCGGTCGGCCTCGGCGGAGGCGAGTTCCTTGATTTGCTCGATCGATATTCGCTCTTGTTCCAGTCTCGCCTTGTTTTGGGTATTCTCGGCCAAAAGTTCGTCTCGCGCTGACCGCACTCTAGCAAGGTCCTGATCTCTGGACATAATCTCGGCCTCCAACTCCTGCGTCACCTGGTTTGCATCTGCCTCCAGCTGACTTCGAAATGCGGTTCGCTCTGCCTGTAGCTTTTCGGCCTCCTCTCGTAACTGCTTGTTTGTAGCCTCGAGTGTATTGATGCGCTTGATGAGGTCCTCGTTCTGGTTCTTGAACTGCTTGAAAACGTCGGTCCGGATGAAGTCTTCGTCAGTCAGGGTTTCTCTTTTCGCTTTGAGATTCGAGTTTTCATCTTGCAAGGTCTTTATCTCGGCCAAGATGGCGTCCAGCTGCTCCTTCTGCTTCGTGGCCGCCGCGGTAGCTTCCTCGTATTTGAGTAACAACTCGCTCGCATTCCCATTCGTCTCGCCAGCCTCCGAGCCAGCCTCCCCAGACGCTACAGGTCGAGTAGCGTTGGCGAATGCTTGCTGTTCCAGTTTTTGTACTTGCGAACTCTTGGCGCGATCCAGTTTCTTCTCCGCTTTGAAATAGCGCAGGGTAGCGGCGTTGAGTTGCTCCGAGAGTTGGTCTTTTTCACTGCTCAATCGGTCCAGCTTGAAAAGATATTCCTTTTGCGCAGCCAGGAGGCTGGCAACCTTGTTTTCTAACTTGGACGTGTCTGGCTCAAACTTGCCTCGCGAGGCTGCCAAACGCCCAAGAAGCGTTTCGGCCTTGGATTTGATCGATTTTCCCTTCTCTTGGAGATGTTTCTGGAAATCGTGGAGGTCCTTGAAGCTCACGCCACTCAGATATGGAGGCTCTGCTAACACATCAGCAGACGCACGCAAAGCGGATGTGGAGGGTTCATACCGGAAGGGGTCGGGGAGGTGGTATCTGAGTCCGCAAGAAGTTCTATCTCCTCGAGGACCTGTTCAAGAATCAGCCATGATCCGGGTCGTGTGCCGAACGGAACCAACCTGTCGCCACCAGGCGTCAATAATCCTCAGGTGATCGTCATGATGTACGGATCGTTTGTGGAGCTCCTCAAGTCGCGACTCATACGTGGCAGCTTTGCGACAATATTCCTGCATCTGTCGATAGATGGCGCCCTTTGTGTAGGCCTGATAAACCGAGGTCAGCGGCAATTTCGTCTCCATGCGTCGAACAAGTTGTATAGATATTGCAGGTCTGAGCGAGGGCGCTGCTCAGTGGGTGCATTGCAGATACACTTCCGAGCCGAGGACTGCTGTCGCAGGGAGCGAGCGAGCATTATCACTGGCCTGGTGAGCACTACCGTCCAGGATCGTCCCCGACAAGAATGGCATGAGGCCTGAGAGCACAAGCCCCTGCGAAAAGGCACAAGACGGAAGGAAAATAGTAGGCAGTCGGGCGCTCGAGCATCTGCGGTAGAAAAATGTAGTCGTGTGACACTTACCTCGATCCAGCTCTCCTCTTTCATTTCGAGCGAATCATCTTTGGCCTTGGAACCATTGACGGCAACTCTCTTGCTCGGAGGAGCCAGGTCATCGGCGCTGCTGATGGCAGGCCGCTTCCTGTCCTCCATCTTGACGAGCGTGGATGGACGGGGCGACGCTGAGGGGGTGGTCGTGAGAGGCATCAGAAGTCGCGTAGCACAGGGCAGCAAAGAAGGCGCGAGGCACAAGAAAAGCGACGGATCGGTCGTGGGAGCGCACTGAAGCCAAGTCCCGACGCGAGCCTGGGCGTGCGGGCGGTCATCCAGAGGTGGCGTGGGGAGGGCGTGTTGTGATGATGGAACGTTCCCTCGGGCCAGGAGTTGAAATTTCGAAGTTGAGTCGCAGTCCAAGAAAGCGCCCCGTCTCCACCTCAAAGGGGCTTAGTGGTAAGCTAGCCGTCTTGAGCCCGGTGGAGCCTCCCTTATCGATTCGCACCGACGGTTAATCCTCGCTCGGCCTGGCCGCCTCTCCACCATCCCGCATTTTCTCTGCATTTTCTGTGAGCCGCTGCATATAATTTTCAGTTTTTAAACCTTCGGAATTCGAGTCGCTGTGCGGAAATGTGAACCCTTTACGTCAAATCTCGAGTCGCAAAAATTACATGGCCCATCCTCTACCCTCACAATGAGTTCCATGTTCAAAAAGAAGGGAGGGCCAGCCTTCAAGCCCAAAATCCCTTCTGCTCGACGCCCCGCGGCACCAGCACCTTCACAACCGCCTAAACCGCCGCCTGCCCAAGTTCCCGCTGAAGCAGAACCACCAGCGGCGCCTCAAGACGCCCCCGATGCCTCTACTCGGAATGCGCCCACAGCCGAACCCGCCGAGTCGCAATCTCAGGATGCTCGCGAAAACGCCCACCAGGAATCCCTGACCCCGCCAACCTCGAATCCAGAGCCAGAAAAGAGTGTCGCAACTCGAGAGGCACCCTCTGAGTCACCAGCGCAGGGCAATTCTGGTGAGACTGAAAACCAGAATGTCGAAACTCGAACAGAACAGACCCCCGGAGCAACCACGACCGAACCGACATCACAACCAAGCGCTCCGCAGGCCGCTCCGTCGAGCATACCAGAAGACGTTCAACCATCGTCCGCCGATACTGCTAGACCAGACGTGACTCACGAAATTGCTACGGACAACCTGTCCTCCACCGTTTTACAAACACCTACTCCAGATGACTCAGAAGGACCCAGCGGAACAGAACCTTCCACCACACCGTCGCTTGCACCCGCCGACTCGAACGATTCGACTTCAACGCCCTCGACAGAATCCCAGGAATTACCCAAGCCGGCACGAAGACGACGGGCGAAGAAGCAGGCAACTCAGGATGATACCGCGGAGGAGGAGGAGGAGGAGGAGGGCACACGACCCAAGAAGCGCCAGAGGAAAACCGCTGTCGAGGGCGTTGAAGTCG
>JABFFE010001403.1:0-12008 GCA_013623625.1 Fusarium setosum
ACTCTATCGTTGGTCAGGTGCTCTCCACAAAGTCGCAAGAGCCGCATATTTGTTGAGATTGGAGACCCCTTCCAGCCCCAAATCTCACACTCTCGTTCCGTACGATATCAAAGCATCAACGGCTCTGCGACTCCATGTTTTCTTTACCCCGCCAGATCACACTCGTACGTACGCCTGGATTGCATACCCCACATCCGGGGCCGCATTCTTTTCTCCTCATCCCCGACCTCAGGGGGACCGACTGAGTTCCTGGGTTCAGGGGACCATTGGACCAACGTGGGCGTGAGGATAAGCATCGACCCAGATAGGCAGATCTCTCTGACCCCAGACTTCCGTTCCCACGAGCATTACGACACACGACGACACGTTGGCTCAGTGCCACATGGGCAGAGACCGTTTCACGCCCCGTGTCCTTGAGCCATGCTCTCTCGTCCGCGCCGACCCAACGGTAGTCGAGTGGCCCATGCTTTCTCAAATACCTCAAATGGACTGATGTTTGGTCCTCTAGCCGAATCGTCACGGCAATCTTCGGAACATCAGATGTCGCCTTGCGCCCCAGATTCTCACCCCAGATGGTCAGCCCTTAACCCAGGGCATGGCCGTCCCCAGAATCTCATCCCCAGACTTTCCAGGCTCTCGAACCCTCGGACCCCAGGCCAGTGAGCCTAGGTTTTTGTGCCGTTTTGACGCGGCGGCCGCCTAGAAACTGCTGATACCTCAAATCTTGGCCAGGAGATCTGATCTGATCTGCGCTGTTTTGGCCTCCAGAAAGCCAGCATCCATTTCAGATCTGGCTGACCGGCTGCGCAGACACTTTGTCTCTGGCTCTTCCTTACTTCTGGCAAGTCGTGCAGCCTTTTGCCTGGAGCGGTACGATTTTGCACCCCAAGAGTGGTCTGATATTGCCAGGTACAATACCCCGTGCTGAACTTCCAGTGAAGCATAGCATGGGCTTTGGACGAGCTCGAAAGAATCGATGTCTCAGCCATTCCTTTCTTTTCTCCTCCTTTCTCATATGTGCTCATGGATAGCAATAATCCAATGGACGGAGCCGTTTGCGGCGACTGCGCCGTATCGGTAAAGTGCCAGGTATAGTGAATCTGCAAGAGAACCGATATCTTTTGAGATGCAACCTACGTTTTATTACTTCAATGCTAGGGCCCAAGCTCTAGGGAAATATTGCATTAACCTTTACCCAACTGCAGATCATAACTGCCTTGCAAGGTTTATCTACGCGGTTTAATGAATCGATGTGGTGTCGATTCCTTCGCACGGAGTAGGTAGCCTACAACTGGCAGCGGACACAAGCAGCTTTGGACGGGTGTTTCGCGAAACGATCCATTGTTATCACTGAGAGTATACCGACGCCTCTGGACGGTCCAAGTGTCACTCTGCCTATCCCGGCTCGGGCACATGATTCCTCGCGGGACCATTGGTCCAAATCCCTATTCTGCTTGTTGGTTTGCTGAAAAGTTCTTGGCCAGCCAATAGCATTTCTGAAACAATCTGCGAATAGCCGTCTGGAAGACGCCAAATGTACAGTGATTGCCTGGCCAATCAGTACCTTGCAACCAACAGGGCAGAGGACCAGGCTGGCGCCTCACACTGCACGGCATCTCGCATTTCTTTTTCCCACCTCCCCTTATTCCACACTGGACGACGGTTTTCTACCCAGAATTCAAATCTCACATGAACACATCCACCACTCTCCACTATGGCGGTTTTGTCTGGAGTTCCCCACGTCTCAGCACGAGTCAGAGTTGCGGGCGAGTTGGCGACTGAATATGAAGCCCCCGACGAATGTGTGGTCGTCGAGGCCACCAGCCCAGAAATTCCTACTACCCACTGTTATATCGAATCCAAGACAGGCGCAGAGTTTAGCGTCGAAGTACGGCTGACGCCCGGAATCGCGTTTACGCAGGGGCACGATACTGTGGCTGCCGAAGTCTTTGTCGACGGCGCGTGGATGATAGGCCACCTCATCTCCAGATATGAACTGGGCCGGACGCGCGACACTTTGGTATTGGCAAAGAGCCGGTGCCCTGATGAAAACGGGAATCAGAAACTCCTGTGGAAGAAATTTGTCTTTGCTCCCATTACAAGAAGTATTCTGCTGGCTCACTCACATGCAAAGAAAGATGGCTGACGGAAGAACTCAGCTGATATTACGGCCAGTGATGAAATAGCCAGCGACGCCGAACGCGCCCAAAGCTTGGGAACTATCAAGGTGTCCGTCTACACCGGGAAACACGAAGGATTTGTCCCTTGGGATCTGTCCCAAGCCGGCAATGATCAGAAGCTGGAGATCGCCGAAAAGGCCATGAAGGGCAGGGAGTTGAGCCATGGCACCTCGTATGACCTACCTGTTCGAACATATCTCGCATGAATGCTGGTGGAACTGATGGATGGTAGCCTGGCTGCAAGTACCGACGTAGCGCCAACCAACGCGTCCAAAGTTGGTGAGCGCAAGTACCTTGGGCAATTTGTTTTCCGTTATCGATCACACGGTATGCTGTCGGCTTGATCAAGGGGAGGGTCAATAACGACTGATGCGAGTTACAGAAGCCCTTCAGCATGAGATGATTATACCACGATCGCCATCGCCTGCAGCGTCGAACCCCGTTGAAGAGGATCTGTCCCATCTCTCGGAAGATGAAGTTCGGCGCCTTGCCAGAGAACGACTGCGCGACATGCAGGTAAGATGCGTCCGTGGTCTATTGTTTTGCTTCTTTATAGTAAAGAGAGAATGATTTGACATCCGGGGATGGATGCTCTGGTTTGGAAGCGTCATACTGAGCAGAGTCACAGGTCAAGCAGGAACCACGTCGCGTCAAACGAGAGCACGAGTCTACACCAGGACCGCCCCGGGCCTTCAAGATGATCAAACTTGAAGATGGGAGGGAGGCCATTGACCTGACGGATGAGTAACGTTGACTTGCAGGATCTGTTTATTTCATTGGCGAAGGCGTATGGGAGCGCATGCCATAGTTTTGACCTGGGACACATGTGACAAGTTCAATGATATCCAGTGGGATGGTGAATTCGGCGTGGGGCTTGAGAGTCACAATGATGGCCTACTGTAGTCGCAACGATGCAAAATTTCCGTTGTGTACGAGAGCAATACTATGATTGTAACATTTATCGATTTCCGTCTGCAGTCAAATTGGTGGTTGGGCCGTGGAGTATAGGTGCGGTCGAGGCTAGGTCAGCCGCGCTCCACGGTGGTACCTGCAGCGTAAGCGGCGATTGGTGCACTCGGCTCCCTGCCAAGACGCCAGCGTGAACCTCCTCCGTCTCCTTTCCCCGAACCCTCATGACGTTGCATCTCGACTCCTCAACAGCTTCTCCCATCGCATCGACTCGCCCGCGTCCCATCTCCTCTTGTCTCGAACTCGACCATGCCCTCGTGCGGAAATGCTGCACATGCCACCGCATAGCCGTCTCAACGTACGCGCCCGTCGCTGAGTGGCCTCCTCTCCCGCAATGGCGCCAGACGCTCCGAGCAACATCCGTGTCTTCATCCGCTGGCACGACCAGACTGTCTTCGCCGGCGAGGAAGTCAAGTGCACCATCACCTTCAAGAACGTCGCCCCCGGCCCGGGCCAGTCGAAGCAGCAGCAGCCGCCGCAGTCAGAACGGAGCCGCCTGGCCTCGCCACTTCAAGGGCGCCCAAAGTCGAACCATGGCTTGACCCCGCCGCCGTCGGCAACCTCGGGGAGAGGGCATCGTCGCTCTGCTCTGTCGCTGAGCGTCCCCTCGTCACAGTCAAACAGCCGGCCCGGATCGATGCAATGGCCATCACCAGCGAGTACGAGCGACCGTCGTCCGAGCCACTCCCACAAGCGCTCCGTGTCCATTGTCTCGATCGGATCCACCAGCACTGTCGAGGATCATTTGCAGCGAAATGAAGCACCGGTGCGACCTCAACGGCCTCATCGTGGCCACGGCCGCGCTTCAAGCTTACAGATTGTCCCTCGAGCTCAGAGCCAACTCTCTCCTGGGCCTCATTCTGGTAAGCGCCACCTTTTGGGACCCCTTCGCTGTCTAACATCTTAAGCATCTTTCTCCCCTCGCCTCTCCAGCTCTCCCTTATTTCACGCTTCATATCCTCCGCCTGATCGATTTGGGCGGATGTCTCGACCGCCCATCACACCGAATTCACCAGCAGTAGCCGGTCGAAGGTCACCCAGGGTGTCTCCAAGACCATCAGCAAATCCAATGCCAGAATTTCGCTTCCCTGCTGCGCCTTCGCCGACGGTAGAGGTACCCCCGACCCAGTCAAGACCAACCAACGACAACATGCTCAGCCCTAGGAACGCTGGAGGAGACGCAGGTGGCCTGGCGTTTCGCTCCAAAGAGAGCGTTCCCACAATCAATGAGCAGCAGCCTGCCCCTGCTGCTCGTATTTTGGCGAGCAGTAGCGTTCTAGGAGGGACACCACGGAGCAGTGGAGAATTCTACTCTGTCAGCAACAATTCCTCGGAAACTCTCGTATCGGAATATGTGACACAACAGCCAACACGAGGCCATGGACGATCACTCCGAAGAAGTCTCGGAATGTCGTCACCGCAGTCAAGAGTACCAGAGTCACTCATGATGGGATACGCTCAATTACAGGGCTCATTCACATTAGACGGATCACTGGTTAGCCTCGGACCATTTGATCAGGTCAAGAAGAAGGCCATCGTCGGCCAAGGTGGCGGCGTTGTTGGACTCGAGTCCAAACGCGATAGTGGCCTTCTGGGAGGCTTTGGATGGAGTCGGATTAGCAGCTCGCTGGGCGACCTATTAGGTGGAGGAGAGCTCAGCACCATCAAGGAGATGCGTGGAGTTGCCAACTCGAAATCCGTACCACTCCTTACAACACCACAGTCAATTCTTTTTGTCGATTTGCAGTTAGCACCCGGCGAGAGCCGGGTGTTTGAGTATTCATTCAAATTACCAAAGGGTCTTCCCCCAACACACCGCGGGAAGGCAGTCAAAATCTCCTACAGCCTGGTTATCGGAACTCAAAGAGCTGGAGGAACAAAGGAGCAGCAAGTCAAATCTGTCGAGGTTCCCTTCCGAGTTTTAGGAAGCGTGAATAGTCACGGTGAGATTCTGGGGCACGATCTCATGAATCCCTATATCTTGCTCCGAGATCAGGCTCTGGTCAAGAGCCCATCGAGCGTCGACAAAGGACCAAAGACGAACGGAGTTCAAGGAAGACAAACGTCGTTGAACGATTTCTTGCTTTACGTGGATGACCTGGTGCATAGACCCCGAGATGAAAGCGGTAGTATCCTTCTCTCGCCAACGGCTGGGGGAAACTCGAGACGACCGTCGGCATTCGAGGATGCCGGTACAGCACAAGAAGCTATTCATCTGGCAATAATGAGAAGCAATATGACGGCCGGTGGGCAACAGAGCCCCAACCGGTTTGAAATTGCGCGTAACGGACAACGGGTCGGTGTAGTGATGCTTACGAGGCCAGCTTACCGACTGGGAGAGGTTGTTACGATGGCTATTGATTTTACAGATGCCGATATTCCATGTTATGCGGTGCATACTACGCTCGAGACGTCAGAGAAGGTGGACGCGTCCTTGGCAGTGCGGTCTGAATCGAGCATTCACCGGGTGACGCGAAAAGTACACTCTTCGTCATCCGAAGCGACGATGTACTCACGCCGGGTCACATTCAACCCGACAATCCCGATCACTGCCACTCCGGAGTTTGTGACAAGTGGGGTTAGCCTGGATTGGAAGATTCGCATTGAATTCGTGGTGCCATCACAAGGTGGTGGCTCCCCGGATAGCAGTGAGCGGCTGGCGCCCCACCCGCTCCTAGAGCAGATCTCTCAAGACGAGAAGGGAGGTACTGTGCTCGTGGCCGTGGAGAATCTGATATGTGAGAGTTTTGAAATTGCGGTACCCCTGCGCGTCTACGGCGCGGTTGGCACGGGGCTCGAGCGGCTTGAGCGAGACGAGGCGTCGGAAGAAGGTCTTGCGGTATGACGGGAGTTGGATTGATGGATAAAAATGTGCTTGTGGTGTTGGATATTAAACTGATGGGATGTTGAGCGGCTGGGGTTATACAGAGTAGGATGGAAGCTCCTGAAAAGGACATGCTGGGGATTAACAGAACATATACAGAGGAGTCTAGCACAAAGCAAAGGACCATTCTGGGTTTATGGAAGCACGAGCCATTAGCATGATAATATGCAACTGTAGTATGACTGTAGTATAAGAATCGAGCTGACAAGTTTAATGCGCTGATTGAACATTTGTCTGGAGTCGACCTGATCTCCGACGCCAGATGAACGCGTATGTCGTAGATAAGGCTGTCGACAATTGATAATGAAGCGGACTCGAGCCAATTGTCAAAGGCGTGAAAAAGGGGATCGATTGATTGCCTCGTTCAAGAGCCGGGATTGATGGGATCGGCTGGTCTGCCACCAACAGCCACCGTTCTGGGACCCCGGGTGAGAAGTGAGACAGCCACGTTTAATAGGTACAAAGAGGACAGGCAGTTAACGGCTGATGCTATGGGTATGGGGTTAACAGGACGGGACGGTGGTGGGAGAATCCTCATTTCACGGTGTGCCGGGGTTGAACTTTGGCGACAGGCATGTATTGGCGGATAATGAATTAGCCTTTCTATTTCGAGGAAAGGCTCTTTTCTCTGGTGTCGAGGCTACGAGCAGGATTTGCTTTTCTGAGTGTCTTGGTGCAAGACGGCAGTTGATTTGGAGTGAGATGAAGTGGGTGTTTTTTTTTTTGTTGGTGATGGATCATGATGCTCCGCCAACCACGGCATGGTGGTGATCAACATGGAGTGGCTGCTGACTTGACAACGAGGGCTGGGAAACGGGAAGAAATAGACGGCAGAGGTCGAGATGTGTGAATCGGGTGAGTAATGTGATAATCATCTAAGTGAAACATTAAAAAGAAAAACTGTGGGAGCTCTGAAACCCACGAGCTCGTTGGTAGCTGTCAAATCTCTCTCGTCCCTGGTCCGTCCCGTCCAGGGCCCCTATCGTGATCCCCCAACCGAAGACACCAGAGGTGTGGAAGCCAATCTTCATCACCGTCCTGGCCGGATGTGACTCGAGGTGACAGCCACTAACGGGAGCGCTAGAGGCCGGGATACCACCGCCAAGCGTCCCTCGCTCTCAGGCCACCGCAGGTGAAAGCCTGCGAGACGTCAGGCGCTGTTGGTCCGGGCTCTTCTCTTGTTGCAAGCCCCCCCGGGCAACGGAACCCACCCCATGGATGGCTTGGACCAAAACAAACCCACCCTGGTCCAAGGTCGGGGCCTCCCCCCCCAAGGACCTGGGCTTGGGGCCGGGGCTCTTTGGGTTCTTCTGTGACGGGAATGGGAAGACTTTGAACATTCCATCCGCAAGCTGGTTCGAACCTTCTTTTCTCCCTCTCACACACTCTCTCTCCAACCACTCTCGTTACGCCTTCATTTTCGTCGCTCGCTTCAATTGCCACTCGTTTATTCCAAAAAGTCGCTGTGCGCATGACCCGTTTCTTTTTGTTCCAGCCGCTCTCTGGTGCAGTCGCTAACCGCCCCGCAGCCTTTAAGCTTTATACAGGTTCCCACGATTCAACCTCTGCAGTTTGCTTCCCATTCTCCTCCCACCGGCCCGCGCAGGCCCGCACCAGCTCCCCGACTTACACCGCCCGCCATCCACTTTTACAGGCATCATTCTGCTCTTGTGGGCAACGGCCTTTGTTCTCTTTGACTCTTTGTTTCTCGGCCGATTAGCGAAACAAAGAACTGCCTCTTGGCCTTGTTTCCTTACAGCGTCTGCTGACCCGTCTTCGAACTGGCACCACTTCTTTCAATGGTCCTCTCTTGCTTGCCCTGAACTCCCGCCCTCTTTCCAACGGCACATCTTCCTCCGAAATCCCCTCCCAAGTGTCAATGGCGGCGATATGGCGGCGACTCCCTCCCACAGCCGCTTCAAGCTCACTCCCTCCAACTCTCCCTTCCTAGCTCGCCCTTCCAGGTCCTCCAGGTCGCCTATGCGAGGCCGCCCCTTCAATGACTCCTCCAAGCTCTCCTTGAAGCGAGTTATCGGCACCACTTGCTCCTCGCCCACGGGCTTCGATACACTTCCGTCCTCGTTTGCATATATCGCCGGCGGCGCCGTTGTTGTGGTGGATGTTAACGGCGAGAACCACTCCCAACGCTTCTACCGTGCTCGACCTACCGCTGTACCTCTTTACTCGGTAGCCACTTTTCAGAATACGCCTTCGACTCCCACAGGGACCCCCAAGGCCAACGACAGCCGTGGCCGTGTTGCTGCAAGCTTTCGAAACTCGCCGCATACCTCATCCGACTGGAATGATTCACCTGGAGGCAATACATGGACGAGCCGTGAGCGGATCAAGGCTGCTACGTGCTTGGCGTTAAGCCGGGATGGCAAATACTTGGCTGTCGGCGAGACTGGCTACGCTCCCCGTGTTCTGGTTTTCAGCTTACACGATACTTCCTCCGACACCCCTCTCATCTCCATCAGCGAGCATGCCTTTGGCGTCACTGCCGTGGCATGGTCCTCGGACACCCAATATCTGGCGTCCCTCGGTGCCGCCAACGATGGATTTCTTTATGTCTGGAAGGTCGACCCCCGTACGGGTGCGGCCAGGATCTTTAAACAGAACCGATGTACCTCTTATATCAAGGACATGGTCTGGATGGGCAACTGTCTCATCACGCTCGGAGTCCGCCACGTGAAGATGTGGAAACCTGACGACGGCTCAGCCATTTCTCCGACGAAGCAGAAGTTCCTGAGTGAGCAACCGCCAGCTTCAACCCCCCCTTCCCAGAGGACTCTGTCAGGGCGTAATATCCTGCTGGGCTCCCTCTTGGAGGCTACCTTTACTTGTGCTGCTGTTGTCAATAATTCCGGCCTCATTGTTTGCTCAGAAACGGGCGACGTGTGCATCCTGGAAGACGATGACAGGCAGATGAAGTTGCAGAAAGTCCTTAGTCTGGACTTTTCTATTACTACCATTGCCGTCAGAGACGACGTGGTCTATGTTGGCGGCAGGAATGGTCACTTTGCCGTGCTGGATGCCGAGGCTGTGTTGGACGGACAGCCTCCAGCTCTGTGTATCCGAGAGACGACAGAGTCTTCCACAGGGCACATCGCCATGGGCTTTCTGGCGGATAAGCTCGTGACCATTGATTCGAGGCATTCTATCGACATTTGGAATTCTGACCATGTACCAGGCAAGGACGCTCAAGCTGTGGCCAGCATCCCTATTCCTGGCCACGGGCAGCCGGTTACGGGTATTCAGGTGTTGCAGAAGCCCAATGACCTGGATGCATCCTTCTTGACATGGACAGTCTCGGGGAATGTCACTTTCTGGACACTGGAGGGACAAGTCAAGGCCTCGATTGACGTTCCTATCGAGATGGCAGAGCCGGAAAATGAGATGGACCCCATCAACCAACTCACCTGCGCCCGCACAACGAGTGACGGGAAACTGCTCGTTTCTGCCGACCGACTGGGTGTCCTACGCGTCACGGACATTGCGACGAAGGACTCTGTCCTCGACATGAAGGCTCACACGGCCGACTGCCGATGTGTGAGCGTTTATGATAAAGACTCGAAATTCTTGATGGCCTCGTGCGGGCGAGACCGCACTACTCAGCTTTTCCACCGGACTGTGGATGGCTCTATCGAGCATTTCCAAACACTCGAGTTTGCCGCCAAGGTTGTTCAGGTAACAATCCCGTCTGAAGACAAGGTGTTGACTTGCTCCTTCGACCGGACACTCCAAATACATGACATTATCACTAAAGATGGCGATCCGGATGCTATCGCCGCCATTCCTTCAAGAGTCATTTCACTTAGAGCTTCTCCCAGCTCAATGGTCCTGGGCCCCGGCCAAAGGACAGTATTTGTTTCACTTCTGGATCGATCTATTTGCCAGTACGATCTCAACACGGGTCGGAAGATTTCGTGCTTCAAATGCACGGACGAGAGCAGAGGCGAATCAGCGGTTCTTGACTCACTCTCCTTTGGCCAATGGCCACCCAAAGACCAAGACTTTCTATTAGGGACTTCCAACACGGACAAATCTATCAGGTTATACGACGCCCAAACGGGCAGTTTCATAGACCGCGAATGGGGACACACTGAAGCAATCAATGGGGTTTGCTTGATTGAAGACGAAGACGGAAGCCGCAAGGTCGTGAGCGTTGGGTCGGATGGCACGATGATGATTTGGACACTGGACCTGAATGATCCTCTGCCGGGTTCGATGAGTAGGGATCCATCGCCGGCTAAGGATATTGTTTCAGGGCGGCCGCCACTCCGAAGAGTCTTGTCCAAGGCCGAGCTGGCTGAGTTTCAGCGTCCTTCACTACAGTCAGGTCGGAGATCGCCGCCACGAACACTACAGCGACGAACTTCTCGGTTCAACCTTGCTGCTAGTGTTACCAAGACGCCCACGAACACATACCCAACAAGCCCCGGAAGTACAACAGCCATGGACGATACGCCATCGCGACGGCCTTCAGCAGATAGCAGAGTCAGTCCTCCAGTGAGTCCCAGGGCAAAAATAACCAGGCGACCATCACTTCCGGCTCTGGGGACGACTGCTCGCAAAAAGACATCGTCCTCAAATCTCCGCGGGTTTGGATCGTTGAACATGGCGACAGAACAAACCTGTCGTCAATTGAGGTCGTATCGAAAGAAGCTTGCTTCGTCTGAGCCCATCAGCCAAGACAACCTTACTGAGCTGGACCAGGAGCTGCGATTGACAGCAGCGGCGCTTGGCGATAGGGCAATTCGAAGCAAGGCCATGAACGAGACGGTCCTGAGTGGCCTACTAGACCAGTACTCCGAGAGGCTGGTCACATTATTAGATGAAAAACTTCGCCTTAGCTATCAGCCTAGGGACCCGACAGAGAGGGACGCAGATAGTGAGGAGGGTCAGCGCAGTGCGGACGGGGACTCGAGTTCCCTTTCTCCGTAGTATATCTCAGTCTCATGTATTGCGGGACTTTTTCTTTTATTTCTCATACTGGCGAGGATGGCGAACGGCGTTACGGTTTATAGAATTGATGGGACGGGCGGCAAGGACAAGGTCAAGCGTCGAGCGCACTCCGCTGACCGAGTTCACTATGATACCACTGGGTCTGGAGTATTATTGCTACTGGTTAGAGGGCACTATTAGGTTGCAATCTATCATCACAGCCGAGATCGGCATTTTCATTGTCAATACGATCCAATTGGGTGATGACGTTTATGCTTATCCCAAGGCCGTAAAAAAACCAATATAAAATCACTCAATATGATCGAGTTAAGTCGCAAGACTTATATTCACCTGTCAAAGCTCGCTTGCCGCGCCTGGCGATAGCGTGTCGAGGCTCAGGGGTATCACGTGATGAAACAGGCCTTAGCGTCGTGGGCAGCTTGGATGGCTCAGCCCAATTTTCTTCCCTGCATCATCGAAATTTCTGTCCTCCACCAGCTCGCGCAACATTTCCGGCGATTTCAATCACGTGACATCTGGCCAGACGATCGCGAAACCGACGAAAAAAAATCCTACGCTCCGGTCTGACGCTCGAGCGCGTTTCGCAGGACGAGGCTGCAAAACACCCCCAACTGCACCAGATGAAAGGCCCCCAGGCTACCACTGACGGTTTTGGAGTCATCGACTAAGGTTGCCTGTACGTGTTTTTGATAGAACCCCAGTCAGTCATGACGTAGCCGTGTTTTCTTTTGTCGCGACGAACGACGCCCTAACTGGAGTATCAAACCATAGACCGTGGCGCCGGTTCATCTTCTTGCGAGACGTGAAGGCCCCCTGGATAGCTGGCGAGGTGGACCGCGGGGCATGAATCAACCGGCCGCCTACACGCCCCTCGAGTCGCTGTTCCTATTCCAGTCGTTGCTGACCCACGGAGTCGACACTGGGGCCTTCGCGCGCATCTCTGAGCTTCTCACCAACCACTCCCTCATCAAGGACGGCGAAACGTATGATCCCGCACGACTGAAACCGGA
>JABFFE010001404.1:0-18770 GCA_013623625.1 Fusarium setosum
CAATGTTTGCTGCTGATGGTTGAAGAGTCCCCATTAAACCAACATGCAATGCACGAACGATGGTTTCCGCTGACTGACTTTGCTTTAGAACTCTCATTTCGAGGGTGCGGATGCTCCTAGTCGCAAGCCAGCTGTCGAAACCCGCCATGACTGACCCAAGATACAGCCTGTCTCGATGGAGTTGCTGCAACCAGTCGTCGCTTCGGCTGCTCTTGACCGCCAGGATGCCACTTAGAAAATCGGAATGGCCACCGATGTATTTCGTCCCAGAGTGCATCACGACGTCTGCGCCCTGAAGAAAGGCGTCTTGCAGCGGAGGAGGTGCGAACGTAGAGTCCACACTGAGGTACGCACCTCGAGAATGCGCTCGGTCTGCATAATACTGGATATTGAAGGCCCTTCCTGTCGGATTCACGGGTGTCTCGAGATGAACTAGGTCGCCTGGGCAGAGTTGGTCGACGCCACAGTCGAGTGGGAGCACCTCGGTGCCGGACGCTCGGGCATAGAGCTCGAGGGTGCCATGGCATCCATGATAACCGGCACCAATGGAGACCCTTTTCGGCTGCAACATGATTAATAAAGCATGGAATGCAGCCAGGCCAGAGGAATAGGCGATGCACGGTTGTCCCAGGATCGACGACAAGACGGCTTCAAGGCGCGACAATCCCGGCGTAGATTGCCTCGAATAACAGTGCTCCCCAACATCTAGCACCGGATACGAAGGCCTTTCGTGATGTTCCCGCATGCGGTCCGGGGCTCGAGGATAGCGGAATGTTGCGGCAACGTGAATTGGTGGTGCCACGTCGTCGACATTGTTGAGGATATCATCCGCGTGGATGGCTTGTGTAGCAGTTGAGAGGCCTGGTAAAGCCTTCGCAAGGCTTGTTCGGAAACGTTGATCTGCGTCGTCCATTATCCCGTTTTGTGAATTCATTGAGGCGATTCACGTAAAGTTCAAAAGAAAATGATTTTAGTGAATTGATTCCCTTCCCAGAAGTCGCGAATGCTGCTTTTTAACGAGCCTTGATACAATATCACTTAGCCTGGTTGTAGATCATTACTTATTTGTCTTCCCCGATGCTTAGCCTATAGCTATTGCATTAGTCTCATATGCGGCCTCTCGTCGGGGAGATGCAATGCTGCTACCGGACATGTGACCGGAGCTTCTCCCCTACTCTAAGGGCCAGGCCAGAGGCCCCCGCGAGTATGGCCCGCGGCGGGACGGCTCCGCGGATGGCGGCCTGTTGTCTACGAGTGACGGGTCTGCCGTGGCGCTACGTCCTTGACTTTTCGTCTCCCTCGACTCGGCGCGTCTCCGTGGACGCTTCGCCCTCTGAAGTCTGTTGGATTGGCCTCGGGCTCAGGTACGCTTCTGCACCTGCCTCTTGTAAACCCCGGCATGGTCTCTGCGATCTCTCAACCTCCTCATCCGTATCGCTCGGCTGGAGATAGCCCCTCGGGTCCACACCATGGGCGAGGCGGTCGTCGTCGGCCTCCTGAGTCCATACAGGTACAGGTGAGGGAAACAACACTAAAACGATATACAAGAGGTAAGGGCGGACTTGGAAAAGCGAGATGGGTATCCGATTTACTGAATCTACATGTAGCTAAATGCCCTCCGGTATGAGCTTTGAGGACTTCGTTTCCAGAGATAACCGACTAGCCCTAGAACATCCGGAAGACGGATGCTACCACTATTTCTTGGATAATCCACACGATAGAAAAATAAGGCACGTCGGTCATGGAGTTGAATGCATGATAAGCAGGTGAAGCCCGAAGTGGGAGGCCAAAGCATTGCAGATCCTCGCTTTCGGGAAACAAACATGGGGCCCAAAACTTTGTCTTGAGGGCATAGTGCTGCCATTTTACTGAGGACACCAGCTGCAAGCGCTGCTTGGTTTGAAGAATCAGGGCCCAGCCATGCATTACCCACCTCGGCCGCGGAGTAGATGTCTTTCATGATGTTGACTTGCTGGGAATGTTCTTCAGCACTGTCTTGGTTAATACAAATCTGATCGATCTAGATCATGCGTGGCTTGTCTGCAACCCGAGGAGCTCGCATTGCTCCATCGAGGCTATCTGTAATGGGAAAAGTATGTGTGGCAATGCATTGGTACACTATCATAACTCTGCCACCCAGCCACCCTCAGAGGGATGACAGAGGCGGCGATGCATAGATTAGCGGCGCCCTGTGGTTCCCCAGACATAGCTCAACGTTGCATACGGAGGCACTTTTATAAAAATATGTCGCAAATACTGTTCTCTGATTGCTCAGAGCACAGCCCCTTTCGTGGGATGCTGCATTGTTGTCATTTCACGGCAATAACGCCACTTTCCTTTGTAGAAGAACAAGGCTCTTTGATGTGTGCTCATAATAGCTGTTGTCACAATAAGTCTCGAGGCTGCCGCGGAGATCGTCATTTTCGCACCTGGGCTCGAGCTTGAAAACTCGGAAGAAGCGCTTGTCTGGTAGTTGGCCGCATTGGAAAGGCATATCAGTTAGATTCCAGGAGGATTGATAGTTATAGATTGTTAGTCCGGAGATAGGCAAGGGGGTATCGGAAACCGGGCTGGGTGGAATCAACTTGTGAGGACAAGAGAGGATAACGTGAAGAGGAAAGAAAGAAGAGTCGGGAGAACGGCATTTCTACTGTGCCTCATATGCAATCAACTGACCTCACACTTGTTTGAGGCGTCCCGTATGTAGGCAGTAACCATCAAATACGAGCTGGAAAACAGCCACCTTAGCGCCACTTGACAACAAATTATCATGTCGTCGGGTTCAAGACGAGGTGCGCGCGGAGCAGGCCGGTCTACCATCTTATGATTTGATTCAAATATTATTTTAAGTTTATTAATTACAAAATTAAAAATACTTTATAAATAAAACCTCTTATTATTCTTCTTCTCATAAGTCTCAGGCTTAGCTATAGCGTGATGTTGATCTAGCTCGTACCCCTCTCGAACAGGTTGTGTAACCTCGACATGTCCTTGAAGTAGGCTATTAAATGCATTGCCTCCTGACGAACGAGCTTGCGGCCTGACTGACTGAAATCCGCGCGCCAGCTCTACAGCCACTTGCAGCCACCTCTTCTGAAGATAGTTACTCTTCCTTGTGCAATGTGTTGCCTTGCGCCGATAAGAAGCGACGGCCGATTTCATCGGTAGTCATTTGTTGATATATTTGGAGCGTAAAATCACCACCTCGGTCCCCCCCGAGCCTCCCTTTCTGACACTTCTCCTGCCACCACCTGGCATCTTTGATAATCTCCAACTCGAACACGCAACATCGTATAATATTTGCGCAAGATGGAAAGGATTTTCGGCAATGTATCGGAGAGCCACCGTAACGCGACTTGGGATCCCGAACCGACTAGGCGCGGCACATTTCACATCTTATCAACCTGTCTCGTTACACTCTCCCTGTGTGTATGGACGGCCATCCACTTGAATATTCCATCAATTGAGGAACGACACCAAGGCGGATCTCGAACCGAGTCGGCGAAAAAGTGGTGGTTATTGACACGACGCAAAGCCCGTTGGATGGCTCTAGGGCTTCTCGCGCCGGAGATTGTACGATTCCTTCTGATTATGGGGAAGCAATTATCTCACTAATCATCCGATTTTAGGTCGTTTTCACTGCCGTCCAGCAGTTCATGGATGCCAGGCATCTGCGGGAACTTGAGCTTGACGCTGCCAATCCCTCTGCCTCGGAGACTCAAGCTGATGAGGAGCTTCAGGTATGCCTATTTACTTAGAAGGGAGCCCATCTTTTAGTGGCTTCATTTATTGATATGCATGTAGAATCCAACCAACCCTCGAAGAAATATGTACAAGTGCACGCTGTCCCACGGTTTCTTTGCTGCTATGGGGGGATATGGACTCTTAATAGGTCCTAATTACGGTTACTTGGTCCCCGGAGGGGTATTCCGTGGGCAGCAAGCCTCCGCCATCTTAACTCGACAAGGGTTAGATCTTCTGGCCAACAACGGCATGCTAGACAAACTTCCGAAACTTCGCGAGAGTCAGATAGAAGACAGGAGCAAAGCAAACACGCTAGCTAAAGTCCTGGTGTGTTTTCAAGGTGTGTAAATCAAACCCCCAAGACCATTGTATGCTCTCTCACCAAGTGATTCAATAGCCTGCTGGTTTTGTGCTCAATGCATTACTCGCTTTGCTCAAGATATGGCAATAAGCTTGTTGGAGCTGAACACATTTGGACACGCTCTATGCGCTCTTGCCATGTACTGTTTTTGGTGGCAAAAGCCCCTGGACGTTGGCCAGCCTGAACTAATCCCCGTCGACGAAGCTCTCGCACCTTATGTCGCCGCTATGTTGATGGCCGATGCGCTCGGCCACGGTTCTGTGGACATAGTTTCGTCTGGCTCCGAGAGTCATTTCGAATTTCGCGTAGTCGCCGACGATTCAGGCGAGGGTCATATTGGAGGTTTCTCTCGGCGACGGAGATCAGGCGCGTGAGTGCTCATCGTTGGTGGCTTTGCTTCCGGGAACTCTAACATTGCTATCAATAGAGGATTCCAGAAACGGCTACTGTTTTTGTCTGTTTACAAAAATGCAAACCCAGAAGATGCCGATGTTCCAATCTATGAAGGAACGCAGACCGCCAACGGAGGAATACGCCTCAAACAACACTATCACTATAATGTACAAGGGACGGCGTACGTCAAACTGAGAAGCCACGATATCTGTCGTTGGAAACTTGCCCTCACAAAGCTCTCTGACTCATCTCATTCATCCTACAAAAGCACTCTCACGGACCGTGTACGAAACTTTCCCAGGCTCGAGGGCAATTGGGTAGTGTGCTCAGGGTTGGGAGCCGCTGGACTTATATATGGCGGACTGCACTGCCTCGCCTGGAACGCACCTTTTGCCTCGGGCCTAGAAGAGCTCCTCTGGAGGATATCTAGCGTGACTATATGTTCAACTCCTGCCCTCGGACTTTATATATACTTTCTAGAAGTATTGAAGCCGATTGTGATCTGGCCGCAAGATCCATCTGAGATATTGGACAGCAGGATTGATTACTTGGAACGCATTTCGAACGACTTGCCTCGCCCACTACGCTACTTCCTAAAGAAGGTATTACAGTTCATTTATGTATTATCTGATTTCTCCGAGATTATTTTTATCGGCTACATGGTTTTATACTGTGCTGCTAGGGCTTTCTTAGTGGTGGAATGTTTTATAAACCTCACACACTTACCAGATTCAGCTTACCTAGTGCCGCTATGGTCGCAGTACATTCCACATATCTCCTAAAGGAAAATATCTAGAAGTTAGCATTTAGTCTTAATTTGAGATGTTTTTAAGCAATACTTATAATAAATTTTAATATTTACTTACCTATTTGATATAAGCCCCGCTGCTTACTCCTTCACCTTGTGTCCTTATCGTTGGTGCCTGACCCATCATTACGTAGGCTATTTTTGCCCCTGGTGGTCAGGCAGAAACCCATTGTTGTCGTGCCTTAGATATTAGCCCCCTCTGACGGGGGTTGCCCCAAGGAGCTTCATCGGGGGAGAGGTCGGTCTGGAAGACTCCTTGGCAACTTTAAGAAAACAGTCTTACTTCGACCACATGACTTCGACCTGATATAACCTCCCCTTACGCCAAACCCTTCAAATTAAGTAGGATTGGATACGCTGGTTGCTGAAACCAAGTAACGGCCCATGACATCAACTATTGATAGACGTGTTTCGGATGATGGTGGACAGGAAACCATCACCCTCATCCAACAGTACAGTACATCACTCTCCATACAAAATAACCCTGGCCGGCCAACTGACAAGGTCTTCCCACGACGATCCTCTCACCCTATCAACGATAGCCTTGATCAGTAGATGCGCCCAATCCTCAAAGAACCAGTACCTAGACTCCCCCCAAAACAACAAAATATCGTAGTACGCTATAATAACCAAAGCCAAAGGATGCGACGAAGTCGCTAAGTCTAGAAAATCGCGTGAGACCAGCATCGGCCACCAGAACATTGCCCGTACCTCTGCCGGACACGCCGCAGAAGGACACCCATTAACGGTTGCAAGACAAGACGCAAGCGAGTCGATGGCAGAAGTGAGGATGAGCTTGGTGCTCGAATCCAGAAACCCTGTGTCTGCCCTCCGTCGGAGCTCTGGCATTCGGTCCAAAAGGTCTTGCAGCAAACCACCTGTTGGATGCATCTGGTCGGGGTGACCGTCGGACTGCACGAATATGTCCCTAAGCGGCCCTGCTCGGATGTTTGCCCCTTCTGGGGACTTGAGCATGGCATCCATGCCGTTGACCAGGGAGAAGATTTCCATGAGTGCCTGAATGGGCATGGCGCATCCGTGAATCCGGTGATCTTCGCAGGCTGGGAAGCCGGCAAACTTGTTGACGACTATTAGGGTGGTGGTGGCGTATAGAGCATGGCAGTTTGTCGAGTTTATTGGTCCTGACAAAGCTTCCCTGATGCCCCTAACCGCCAGGTTCTGGTGCTTGGAAGCCAGCAACAGGTAGTGCTGCTTCTTGTCGGGATAAAGGTAGGCCAGGTGATACCCCGAGAAAGCCAGGATCTCGCGCAGAAAGTAAGGATGTGCCAAGGCCTCTCGTGGAACATCACTTTGGAATGTGCAGACAACTTCCTCTGAGAAGCAGAGTGTCCGGTACGCCATGGTTGTGTAGTGAAGCATGAGCTCAGAGGTGGCAATGAAGCAGTCGGGCTCGTCGAAGGGGTTCGTGGATAGGGAACTCGCAAACAGGGATAGCGAGTTGAATGCAGGCGGGTTGCTAGTCGGCTGGTTCTGAGATTGGTTCACCTGAGGAGCGTCTCCTGACTGGCTGGAGCCGGGAGACGCCAGGCTACAGGGAACCTTGTGCCTCACACAGGCAGAGCACGGTACTTCTTCATTGCACTATGGGGGCGTGGTTAGATCTACTTGGCACGAGCAAGATGACCAGACTTGCCTTTACACGCCTCTTCTTGCATCTTGTGCAGCCGTTTCTAGACTTCTTGTAACCCACACGGGTCGACTTTTGCTGCACGTCACTCATTTGGAAGTCGAATCGGTCCAAGAAGGGCAAATAGGAACTCATTTGGCCTGATCAGAGGAACGATGGCGATGGGTTGTTCAGCTTTGGCGCTCGGTCTCGTACCGAGCCTCGCTTCAATGGGTGGTAGGGTGCTTTATTATATGGATCGGACTTAGGGGCAACTCGAGCCCGAGCTAGCAACGCGAACGCGAACGCGAGATCTCGGGTTCGGCGAGCCAATACAGTAATCATGCTAGCTAAGATCCCTGTAAACCCGCGAATTTCCGGCGCTAAGGATTGTCTCGTCTCCACACCATTCTGACCGTACCTATTTAGATCGTCGTGTCTCTAACCACGGGCGATCTTGTCCCTGCCATCATCAACAACCTCAGACCCGACTTCTTCGTCAATGCTGCCTCCAGATCCATTCTGCTCCTCGACGGGTACATGCTGAGTCATGGCTAGCCAGGTTGGGTACGCAGCCAAGCCTGCTCAATCTGTTAGCACTTCGTAACGTGAGTAGAAACGGTAGAGACTTGCCTAGAAGAATCGTGTTGACAGCCAACGGCACTCTTCCACCATGCCACTTTCTAGTGTTGATTCCATAGCTAATGGCTTGGGCAAAACTCTCCTGCCCTCGCAGGATACCCGAGAAACGACTGAGCTCAGAGATGTTGTCCGTCTTGGTCGCCAGGAAGTAGTACAGCCAATTCTGCAGTGCCTGGCGCGCGAAATCCCACAACAGCAGAACAAAGAAGCCTTCGACGAATCCTCCGTCTTCCCAATCCCATGCAGGATTGGTCCTCGTGTACTTTTCCTGGATGACCCAGCCGTACACCCAGGCGAAGATGTGCCAAACAACGACGTACCAATAGCCATATTGGAGACGGCGTTTGACGGTCAAGCCCTTGTAGTCGAGCAGCGTGCTCATGATTTGAGAGGAGAGCAGGGTGCCAAAGTTGCTGACGAAGCCAATGAGGGCGCGAGCTCGAACGCCGAAATAGTAGGTCTGGAAGTTGCTGTTGTACTGGTTAAAGTATGCCGCCCAGAAGACGGGCAGCAAGATCAAGATGTCCTTTCGCATGCTCGCTTTGTACAAGGCTTTGAACTCGCCCTTGAAGCTGCTCTCTGCCTTGACGATAACATGACTACCATCGGCACGCTGCACTTTTTCGGGCGGGGAGAGGAGAAGGGCTATCGGCGCGGCGATACACTGTAGGGCAACAAAGATGAGATAGGTCTTGGCATCAATCTTGCCCTTTGCCTTTGCGTTGGCATCGTTGTTGAGGGCCAGGACAATGGCGCCGCCGACCAGTGGTCCGCCGGTTCGGAACCAGAGCCAGATGTTCATGTACCGTCCTCTCTTCCCTGGCTCGGGGTATCCTAGTGCAACGGCACCCTCGCTAGCCCAGAACAGTCCTGCCGAGACACCGCACGTGACAGCGCCGACGAGGACGAGCCACACATTGCCGTATCGGTTGTTGGTGTACAGGCCGGCGGAGTAGATAGGGTAGCCGACAGCGCCAAGGAAGAGAGTCCACGCGAGACCGATGCGATTGGCGATGGGCCCGCCGAATAGACACAGGAAGCCCATCAGGCCAAACACGAGGGCGTTGGCGGCGTTGACCAGGTAGGGCTCCTGTGCGCCGCCAGCACCGAGTGCGCTCATGGCATTCCACAGTCCGGGGGCGAGGAAGCCCACGGCGCCAATGACGAAGGCGTTGAAGAGAGTCGTGCGGTACCATGTCCGTCGCTGGGGAGGGTCGTCGGGCGTGTCATGAGGCTCGGCCTGGGCCAGACTGGGGTTCTTCGAGGTGCTCATTGCGGCGGGAGATGCTTGGCCCAGATCTGTTGCAGGTTTCAAGGTTCGAGGGTTTAATGTCCTGGTGTCTCCTTATATGATATGCCGACAATTCTTTGCTGACTCCATTAGAAGATACTATCATCACCGGGCCAGATCGCGCAATCGCCTAGCAACTGGAGACACACGATCCAGAGTCAAAAGTACCATCCATCGTCGTCGAATCAACGACTATTTGAGATTCAGGCTGTTCCTAGCTACAGATGACCTCGCCCGATATTCGTACAATTAAGGGAAGTTTTGACGTTTAATATTTTTTAATAGTTACTTGGGTATCCAGCTCCTACAGCGACCTGGTTTTGAGGACAGGATCGAGGCACGTCGCATTACACGCCAAAAAGAGAAGTGATGCCGTTACATAGTGGATGCAGAAAAAAAGCCTGCTGATCCTTCCGTACGAGGAAGGTCGTAGATTGTTCGCGTTAGCGGCCGAGTTCAGGCCGACTGGAAATAAGCGTATCGACGGCATTTCCAGCTTGCGAAAGTCTTATCTAACTTGCAGTGGTAATAGGGTCAGAAAGCCATGTCAAGGGACATGGATCAAGAACAAGGACTATGTATATTCAGAAGACTACTGTTTAACCTCAAAAGAAGATATGTACCAGAATGATTTGGGAAGACTCTGAGCAGGATCCAAAACGGTAGTTCCGTACCCGACTCAGGCCCGCTTAGTACCACGATTTCCTCCTCAAGTACATAGGCGTCCGAGCCGCACGCCTAGTCATTCCCCTCTTGCACTTGGACGTAGCCGGCGTGGCAGGCACAGTCGAGTTGGAGCCGCCAACTTTGTACGCAGCAATCTTCTCAGCGGCATGCTCTGCCGTGATCATGATGATCGACTGAGTGTTGCCGGTGGGCAAGTCAGGGTGGATGGACGCGTCAACTACAAACAGGTTGTCAGTGCCGTACACCTTGGTGTTCAGGTCCACGACGCTGGTGCCGTTGCCGTTGCGGCCATCATCAACTCCCATCTTAGCGCTGCCGACCCAGTGGTCCCCGCTGATCATCTTGGAAGAAATGATGTCTGCAGGTGTAGCTCCAGGGGTGACATACGACAGTGTCGAGTTGCTGCCACTGGTGAGATCCAACCACCACTGGACGAAATCGGACATTGCCTTGCGGTCCTCCTGGTCAATCAGCCAGGGCTTGGTGTTGAGGACCGTGTTTCCAGAGGCTGTGATACCCAGCTCGCCAACGGTGGTGGTGCCATGAGTCAAGAACGTACGGACGGTGATTACTCCAGAGGCCATCGCACTGGCTGTGCCCTGGAGGTAACGCACACGGCCGTCAGCGCCCTTAGCAGAGGTCCAGAGGTGCATGCGCTGAGCAGCCTGGGTGATGGGGCCGGATCCCTGGTAGTAGAGGTCCAGGTCAGATTCAACGGGGTTGGTAGCAATGCCGTTAAAGTTGTAGGCAGTGAAGTTTGTCTTTGCGTTGAACTGCAACATAACCTGGGCGTGGTCCTGCAGGTGGTGGCCAACAGGGAGATCAATAAAGGCAGATTGCGAGGGAAGAGTCACACCGTTCTTGGAGGCTCCCTTCTTGACAATATCCAGGGCGTCGGATCGGCCAATACCGGCGTTCCAGAGAAGACGCGGGGTTGACATGGCACCAGCCGCAAGGACAACCTTGCCACCCGACTTGACCTTGATGATCTGTCTGCTGCCGTCTGAGGCCTGAGTGAGAACGCCTGTGATAGTGCTGCCAGTGCGAATAGGCTGGATGACCTTGGTGTTGAGCTTCAAGGTGAAGTTGGGCAGGTCCTGCGCGAAAGGCATGTAGGTGCGAGCAGGGCCAGCACGCATGTTGTTCTTGATGGACCAAGCCGGGCGAGAGTAGACCATGTGCTTCTTGTTGGGAGCCTCGATCGAGTCAATCTCGGCCCATCCCTTGGAGTCGAGGAATCGGGACAAGACCTTGTAAGCGTGGTCATCGTAGTACTTGCCATCCTGAGATGGCTTTGTAGTGCCTGGGTTTCGCTCGTAGAGACGAGAAGCGGCCTTGGAAACGTCGGCCCACTTCCATCCCTTGGGCCAGCGCTGCCAATCGTGCTCAGGAGGGTGGATGAAGTTGAGCCCGTTGATGGAGCTGGAGCCTCCCAAGAGACATCCAGCGGTAGACGCTGTATCAGAGCAGAACTTTGTACTAGAAATGCTGGTCATGCTGCTGCCGAGAGCCGGGATATCATAGGGAGTAAGGGTGTCATTCCAGGGCAGGCTCTGGGCAGAGTTTCCAAGAGCCACGGTGTTTGCGGGGCCACGTTCGATCAGAAGAACACTCACGCCTGTCTCAGCAAGGCGTTCAGCAGCAATGATACCCGCAGGGCCGCCGCCAACAACGATAACATCATAGGTGACGTTGGAAGTCACGGGCGCAGGGATAGTGCCGTTTCCAGGCACAGTACCATTGCCACCTCCGTTACCAGTTCCCGGAGCAGGCGTGGTTGCCGATGCCCAAGAAGCCCACTGTGCGTACTTGGCGGACTTGGCCGCGTCAACATCAAGGCCAAACTGACCGAAGCCAGCGCTGTGGTAAGAAAGGGCACTCTCAGGGTCAGAGGGAGTGGTAGGGTTGGTATCGGAGATGGCCCAGCCCAGCACGGGTGAGTCGGAGGTGATGCTGGTCTTGTTGGCAATGATGCAGCCCTCGCAGAGGAAAGTGTACGAGATGTGGGTACTGTTGATGAAGGTGCCATTGGCAATGGGCAAGGCCTTGACATCGGTCGCGGAGTAGACATCGGGGTTGGCGTAGGATCCGGCAATTCGGAAAGATGTAATAATGTCCTCGCCGTCTGCCCAAGCAACGAATAGCAGGCCGTTCAACATGCCACCTCGGAGCGAGACAGCACCCCATCCTTCATTCTTTGTGGTTGGGATGACCATCTGACCAATAAAGTCCGAGTCGACGGTCTCTGGAAGGGCTATACCGAAACTGTAATTGGCGCTGAGGTATCGCATAAAGTCGATGCCGGTGTTAGGGTCGTTGTAGGCGGTCGTTCTCAAGCCTTGGGCGGCTGTTGTTCCGGCAAGCCCAAGGAGGGCCGCCATGCTAGAGAGAGTGAAATGCATGGTTGCTAGACTCGTACACTTCTGTTTGATCGACCAGCGGGTAATAAGTGGTTTAGTGTCTCAAACGAAGAGAAGGATAGAGAACGAATGCTGGCCACCAGGGCCAATGAAAGAACGAAGATACCGAACTAGCGGTAGAAAGGAGTGAAGGCACCGTACTGGCGGTGGAAAAGAAAAAGAAAGCAAACAAGACGTGGCTTGGGGTTGAAAGACAGAAGTGCTAGCATGGTCGCGGCTCTCTGAGGTAGATATAAGGTGTCTGCACAGTATCTCGGGTCCACAAATGCAAAGTTCCTTCATATCCCATCAAACGTGCGAATGCGTACGTACCGCACAGCAGCATAGCCGAAAGCCAGGGCCAGGGCAGTCTCTACGATCCTCCGTGTTGCAGATCTCCCACATTCAGATGATCCGTGAACTGCTGTCGGCCACGGCCGGATCCACACACCAAGGATTGCTAGGTTGTTTGAAAACAACCCTGTCCTGCTACCTTGTCGCAAAAGCGCACCAACGGCGCGTGCTGAAGGCTTGTTTCAAATCGCATTTCTGCGATTGGCGGAGTTCGATCTCAGAAAATCACCGTGCTGCTTACTCTCCTTCTGCCTTTGGAATCCATCAGGTTTACAATGAACTCGTTTCGTTTCACTGTGTCTTTTCGGGTCGGGCTTTAATTAAGGGGGTTATACTTGCACACCTTTCTGAACAGAGACTCGACAATAATAGGATATCGCAAAGATCTATTATGCGAAGACCGTCATTGAAATCACGCCACTGTGGCTCGGCTATTCTCCTATAGGTAGGTAGCAAATGTCTATGATAGGTATTTGGTCGCTTTGATAGCAGGTTTCCGTTGAAACAGCAAGCATTGACCATGGCAGCATGGCAATGCTTACGCAGCTTGAGCTTTCTAGTATAAAAATGGGATTCCAGTCGGTCATTTACGCGTGAAAGTAGGTGACTTAATGTAGATATAGAAGCTTGCGTCAAGAACTTCACCGCGCGCGCTAGGGCTACTCTCACTGAGTACCCGGTTAGAGTTGTCGAATGACCGATGACTCCAGAGACGAAATCTGAAATGAGTATAGAGATGCAACTATCTGTCGAGCTAACCACCAGTCCGCCTCTCTTCTAGGTAAGCATGTTGAAACCTGCTATACTTTGAAGATCTGTTAACCACTTTGTTCAACCAAGCTTGTATGAGTTTTAGACTTGTCTTCTGGCTTGACGAAACCTATTCTGTCTATGCTCAAAGGATAGTAGCCCGATGAAATGCAAGTCAGGCACCATATTCGCTGCCGCCACTCACATCAGATAACCACCTATAATGACATGTTTGCGGCACATCACGGTGCATGTCCGTACACTCCTACCTCGCTCAACCCACTTTCTATTTTACCTGATACCCAGCCAATAACTCCCCGCTCAGACCATCTGTATTACGAGAAGCTCCTGAAGACGCCGAATACTCCTGGCCTTTTATTACTATGAAATCTTGCTGCTACAAGGGTAATCGTTGGCTGACAAGTCGACCAATTCTCCGCATGCTATCGCCAAGCTACTAGCGTGATACCTAGACATCATTGTCTTTCGACATGGCTAGAAGAGGAGATGGTCTAGAAACGTTAAGCAATAAGCCGCTTGGTGCTGCGGTCTCCCCATCACCGAGCGGAACTTCTCTCAGATAACCTGTTTTTCTCCTTCTTATAGAACATCACTTCGTCTTGATAGGAAAGAAGCTTCTACTTGTATTATAAGTCTTTCTCAAGCGATTGGATTTCTCCTCCTTTGCAGAGTGACAGACGGCTTTTCCTAGTCATCAACAGAGTTAACCCATCCAGATAAACCACTAACCCCCAAGGGGGTTCTCGTTTTGCTCGATTTATTCCAGAGCAACCCAAATCAAGGGCAGGTCAACGACCCGTCGATGAGTAACGAATAAGTACCTGTCCTCCTGCCGTACTCCACAGCCCAGCCTTTATCATTAATGATTCATAAACCCAAATCTTTGGCTATCTTACGCCTTCACCCAAAACTTGCTGAATCAGGTGGTGGGTGAGCAGGATGGTTGCCGCCATCCGATGACATGTCTATATCGTGTAGATACGGTGTTCTTTTGCTGGTGTGTTTCCTCTGATCCCTCTGAGGGTGGCAGAGTTATGATACCAACCAATGATTGTCGCCATGCAAAGGATTGACACATCGCTACAAAAGATGCTAAAAAAACCTCCCTACCGGATCCTGCACTGCAGCCGAGCGAGTTCTTTTCAAAACCCTAGCGAAACCATTTTGCCTGCTGTATCTCTTGTCTTACATTGATAGGTAATGCTATTCTTCAGGCCGTTTGCTCCACGCTGTAGCTGCATTTACTCATTCTAGCTTGCATCGCTATCTACCGGTAACTTGACAGTGCCTTTCTTTTTTTTATGTGCTTGAAGTCGATGCTGTTTCTCCCGAAGATACTTATTAAAAACTTGAGACATTACTTGGGCATGAAGTCTCGTGACGGCCCTGACCGCCGACACGAGATCAGATAAGATAGCGTGCAATGCCGACAACAGCACGGCATTTTTGGTCTTTGGCCTTCAATTCCGGCCCGACGGATAACCCATCTACTGCAAACAACTAAGTGGAATCTTCCAAAAAGATTCCATCAATCGCTTGTAGTCTACCGGCATTGGGGTCCATTCCGCGCTGGGCCGACGGGGACGAGCCCCTCACAGGCGAGAGCCGGGTCCCTGTAACTGGTGGGAAATATCCTCGTTTCAGAGTCAGAGGACTTGGCATGGCCGGGACAAGAGCCAGATTTGGCCAACGGAAGAAGCGTTGCGTTTCGTAAACAGATCATTACCCGCATGTTTATTGAGCTTCTTTCTATATTTGTCACTGATATAGAGACTCTTCAAAATGATATATAGACGGCCAGGTACGTTCCTTTAGCCTATGCATGTATTTTCTCCTACGAGCTCTGTTTACCTTTCCGAAATCTCTCTGTCATCATGAAGTTCACCGTATCATCTCTGGCGGCCTTGGCCCTCAGTGCTATTGGCGTTGCCGCCGAGCCAACCGTCTATTTCTGCGGTGACAGCACCATGGCCAAGAACGGTGCCAATGACGGAGCTACAGACGGCTGGGGAAACTATATCGGCCAGTACCTTACAGTACCAGCGGTCAACAAGGCCATTGGTGGTCGATCTGCTCGCTCTTATTGGAACGAGGGCCGCTTCCAGGAGGTTGCCGACCTCGTCAAGTCGGGAGACATTGTTGTCATTGAGTTTGGACACAACGACGGTGGTTCCCCCGAGAAGAACGACAATAAACGCTCCGACTGCCCTGGAGCCGGCACCGAGACCTGCATTTCCGATGTCACGGGCGAGAAAGTCTACACCTTTGTCTTCTACGTCAGCCAGGCCGCCAAGCTCATGACCGCCAAGGGCGCCACCGTCATCCTCAGCTCTCAAACGCCCAACAACCAGTGGGAGACAGGCACCTTCGAGCCCAGTGCTCCCCGTTTCGTGGGCTACCAGCAAACGGCCAAGAACGCCCTCAAGAGCGACAGTGTCACTTACGTCGACCACTTCCAGGCTGTCACCAACCTGTACCAAAAGCTCGGCAACGAGGCCGTCAATGCTTTGTACCCCAACGACCACACACACACCAGCCCCAAGGCTGCCAACCTAATCGCACAGGCTTTTGTGCAGGCTGTTTACCAGGAGCTTAACGGAAAGACTAGCCTGAAGCCGTATATCAAGACTCCCATTACCGAGGTGTATTAGACTGGCGAGTTTGGGGACCGGCGAGAACAAACTTAGGGCTTTCTTGTAAATAATTGGATTATCGAATAAATCTAGAAGATACCAACAGCTATGATACAGGATTGTACATTTTAGCGGAAACCTTACGATTCTCTAGCTTGGTGCCGCTTCGGCTCGATGTCATAAGACGCCCGACTGCACCTGGTTCAGCCCCTCTGTCATTCGGCGAGAGGTGTCATTCGGCGCCCTACGACACGAGCCCAACGAACGGCCATTCATAGCTCAGTCCAGACGCCTATGATTCCAAAGACTTGCTAGGATCAAGTCCCCATGACCATCGTAAGAGAATGTGTTGCGCCTTAGGAATGACATGTAACGGCTTGCTATTGGCTGCCGAGACCCTACGGAATTCGGGAACGGAACTCGGATTTCGGACTAGATATATTAGAATATCGAAAGCGTCCTTAGTTTCATTCCAAGACTCCATCTAGGACATTTACCTCTGTTTCACTAACATCCAAGTGCCAATGTTCCCTTCGGGCGGTCTTGGATGTTGATGGGAATGTTTTGGTTCCAGGCGTGAGACATCAAAGCCGCCAGTAGAATGTGTACCTCGCAAGCATCTGCCTGTTTGCTGGCCCTGCCCCCGGAGATTCTGGATCATATTATCACAGTAAGTGGGAATGGGTAAATCTTCAACTAAAGAGGTGATTCCACTCATTGACTCGAAGTAGTATCTTAAAATACTTGACCTCACTCGACTTCGTCTCACATCCCGCCATTTCAACGACCTAGCTTTACCGCATCTGATAGAACAAGTTGCCGCAAGGATTCAAGTTCAAGAAAAGCCAACTTTATATATGCACAAGGCAGTCGAGGGTTGCTTTCATCACCTGCTTGCCGCTTTGCTGCAACGGAATATACCATCAGCCGCTCTTGATAAGCGAGGAGAAACCGCGTTGCACTGGGCAGTCCGCAAAAACTGCCTGAAATGCACAAAGAAGCTTATTGAATCGGGAATAGACGTGAGAATCGGAAGCTCCTATGGCTGGACGGCATTGATGCTGGCGTCTCGGTTCAACTATACCGCCATCGTCACTGAATTGATACAGGCAGGGGCTGATGTCAACGATCGAGGCTTTCATGGATGGTCTGCATTGAATTTGGCTCGTCGCCATGGTCACAATGATCTTGCCCACTTGCTTGTTTCTCTAGGTGCTATCAAGGAACTACTTGACAACGACGGCATACAAGCGTGGGATTCTTGCTCGAGGTTTGGGAGCTGGGGATCCGTTGGAGGTTGAAAATAGTTTTCCCGAGGAAATATCAACGCGGAACGTTGTCTATGTTTCAAACAGGTGATTCAACTACCCTGATAAATATCCCATTCTATGTGGCAATTAGAAGTCTCTTCACGTGTCACCCGCCTCGTTTAATGCCGCTCCGGCCCCACGATAGCTCTGCTCGGCCACGATGGATCTCGTTCGGTCCACAATGGCCCGAGTCAATTATGTCACTCGTGGGTCTCGGACAAGCATTGCCGATTGCAGTTGAACCGGGAATATATCACCAAGTATCATGTATCATTAACGAATATCTGCTATAGACTTGCGCCGGACCCTATAATCAATGCGCCTTTCATCTAACAACCCTTTGATTTCAAAACACCCTTTACCGGACAGTGTAGCCTCCGTCAATGACGATATCGGCACCGGTCGTGTATGTGCTAGCATCACTGACCAGGTAGACGTAGGCGCCCTTGAGCTCCTTAGCGTCTCCGTTGCGGCCCATGGGGATCATGCTCCTCCACAGCTCCTGGGTCTCGTGGTCGATAAAGTCGGACAGGCCCGTGTCGATGTAGCCGGGCGAGATGCTGTTGACGCGGGCAAAGTCGCGCCACTCGTTGGCGAGCGACTTGGCCATGTGGATGCAGCCGGCCTTGGCCACGTTGTACGACGTCTGCTCCTGGGGGAAGTTGGCGATGTGGCCCGACATGGACGCCGTGATGACGAAGGACCCGTGGCCCTGCTCCTTGAAGTGGGCGCCCACGGCCTTGGCGCAGTAGGCGGTTCCGTTGAGGTCGACCTGGATAACGTGGTCCCAGTCGGAGGCGGAGCTGTCGATGACACCGGCATTGGCAGTAGCACCAGCGCTGAGGGTTATCCGTTAGCATGCGATTGAATGTGTCAATTGCAACAACTTACTTGGCAATAAAGGCATCAATCTTTCCAAAGTCGCCAATGACCTCCTTCACAAAGCGCTCAACATCGTCGTAGTCGGCAGTGTTGAGGTGGTAAGCCTTGGCCTTGACACCATAGCTGGAGACCAGCTCCTCGACGTTCTTCTCAGCGCCCTCCTTGCGAGACGAGTAGGTGATGGCAACGTCGGCGCCCATCTCGGCGCAGCCGCGGGCAGCCTCGATACCCATGCCGCGGGGTCCGGAGGCGCCGGTGACGACGACCACCTTGCCCTTGAGGCTGAAGAGGTCGTGCAGTCGGGTGGCCTGGGGGATTTGCTGAACCATTGTGGCAGTTAGATGGACTTGAATAGGGGTTTTCTGAGTGAGAGAGGATCGACAGAGGGGTCAACTATGATGGAGGGGAAACGAGCAAGCAGATCGCCAGGAGTAGCACAAGTATTTGTATCTTTGTCTACCAGAACGTGACGTGGGACACAGAGCCTAAAGCAGCGAGCAAACAATGGCCCAAACACCGTGATGGATGGGTCCGAGTGATGTCATGGACGGCATGAGACTCCAAGGCCCAATGACATACAGCTTCTATTCCAGGCTAACGACAAACCCAATGCCAAGGTCAGCGGAGAGAGAGAGACATTACCGTAACAGACAGAGTGCGGACGTGATGGAAATGGAATAGCGAGAGCCCCACGTCGACGCAAGTAAGATGGAGAATTGCATGTCTCACAGGACGTGATGGCTACCAAAAACCAGGGCAAGAGACATGACAATTGAGGCGTCGTGCGTGCCGAAGGCGCCGCGCGGTTGTGAGTGGCTTCGGTGGGACGCATGAACCATGTCGGCTCGTAGACCGAACGGAACGGGGG
>JABFFE010001410.1:0-17926 GCA_013623625.1 Fusarium setosum
GGTCAAAGGCGGGGACCACTCAGTGCTAAAGTCTAGACCCTGTTCTAGCTTTAGCGCTAGCTCTCGCTCCCAATGACGCAACCCCTCATCTATTGTGCCTGCTTGGACCGTCGGTGTGGAGGGGAGCTGTTCGGGTTCAACAGGGACTGATGAGTTGGATCGTCGACTCGCCGTTCTGCGAAGTACGTGCTTGGTTAACTCGCGCCGCATACTGCAAGATAGCCATGCTCTCAGTTACCTCGTCGGTAGCTCCATGTCCGTGGGAGGTGCTGCCTCTTCATCCTTTGGGGCATCCCTTTGACGGGTCTGAAGTCCCAGGTAGGCGAACCAGACGCCAATGGAAGAGACCAGCAACCCCAAGATGGCAGAGACGATAGCGACGACAACTTCTATCGATAGATGCACCATGATGGTCCCTTGTAGCCGTTACTGGAGCTATAATAGCGATGACGTTGTTCTGAATGCTGTTGGAGATGAGTTGGCGGTAAATGCGAAGGGCTGCGGTGTCCCAGATGGCTCCTTTGCTCGGGTGGAGGATGGTGAAGGATGGTGAAGGAGGGAGATGTCATGCATGGTGTTTGCCTTTCTGACGTTTAATACCTAACCCCATGTTCATGGACGTGAAGAAGGGTGCGCATCCATGCTGTCTGATTGGTCGGACATGGGCGCCGCCAGGCACTCTGGCTATGACCTCACCTCACCTCACCTAGGTATTCTACATGTAATTGTGTGTTGGTTTTTGGCCATTTTCTATCCTAACTGTTGGAGGCCCATGAGTTCATTTATTTGGTGCCCGCGTCGGTAAAGGGAGCTGGAGAGTACCAAGCGCCCTGGTCATCGTTGAGATATCCTGAGGAGCTTCTCAGCTGTCTAGCCTGACCGGGCCTCGACCGGGTTGTGCATATCACCCACCTAACTCCGGGGCGTCTGACCTGCCAAAGCTTTCGCACAGCAAAAAGCATGTTATTACTCCCTCGTCTAATAGATCCTTTTACCTTGCACAACTGTTGGTTATATCCAGTGTTGTGTTAACCAAACCTGCATTGGTGATATGGATTGGAAGCTGGTCTTGGCGTTTCTCTTCTCACCCCGATAGAGTTCGTCAAACACAACGGCTAGATAACGGGGCGGGACCAGACTGTGGAAATTGATCAGAGGCATCTCGGAGGAACTTGAGGAAAAGTTGAGAAGACGTCTCAAAAGGCCACGTACATGGAATTATGGCCATTCAAGTAGACAGGCAGCCGTCTCCTCCTCGTCCTTTCCTTTCGCTCAATGGTGTTGCTAGCTTCTTTAGACAGGTTATTAGACCAATCATGCCTCCTTTATCAGGCATGGCTACCCCGGGCCAGACCAGTACACCAACCAGTACAAGATCACCTATACAACCGACAAACTCGAGGCGCGAAGCCGTGACCGGTCCCCTTAATCCTCCATCGCTTCCACCGTCTGTTTCACATGCTCATGCGATACCAGACATCAAGCAAGACGCAATTATCATCACGGCATGCGGAGCAAGACTTGACGCGGACGCCTGGCTTCTAGCTGACTTCCTCGCTTGCAATATCACCCTCAGGAATCTCGGGAGGAAACAAACTTGGATCGCGGCAGTATCCCTAGTCGAGGCGCTCAGTCTCGTCCACCGAAATCCAGATGTAACACTCGATAGCAACGTCCTCCTCGAACATGAACTCACTAGCCTCACCGTCTACAAGCCCAGTGAGCTAATACCACGGCTGCTGGCAGAGATCCTTGTATCCTGCGAGCTCGCAGCCAGGGTTAACCCACCCAGTCCAGTCTTGGTTCTACTATTCGGCCATGGGAGCGCGAGTCTAGGCATCTACCTCGACCACAGCAGGCCGATATCAGACCCAGACGCCATCCTCACAGAACAGAAACTGATTTCGGCTTTGGAACCATCGGCTCAGGTTACAATGATGACACCAATGTGCTATGCGCAAGGCTGGTCCTGGTGTCATGAAAGAATCCTGGATGGAGGAGGCAAGGCCCTTCCGCAAACTAGCTCTGAAGATGAGATTCCCACAACTGATAGAGTATATAGCTCGACAAACTTCCAGATGCCATCACCGAGTGGGCAGTTCTTGCGGCGCACGATGCAGTTCAACGCCTCCATGATCCTCAACGCTCGCCCGGACAACTTGGATATTCCGCCTAATAGTTATATGGCGCTTCTTCTAGAAGACTACGCTGAGGGCAATCAACGAGCCCTCATACTGGAGAATCCCCTCATGGCTATCATACAATATCGCCTGCAAGTCATCGAGTTCGCCGACGCCATGGTGGCCAAGCACCATCTGCCTCGTCCATCCGGGCAAACCTGCCTGGCATGGGACATGCGCGGATGGCCCAGGACGCGGTACAACCGTCAAGGTCGGAGACACTATCACGATCTGTGGCGGGCACTCTTCAGGGAGGAGCGTGACCACCATCGTAGCGGCTTCTCGAGAGCGTTCCTCTACTTTTCGGCTGCTCTGTCCCAGAAACGCGACACCGCTGCCGACCCAGAAATCATAGACCCCGTGCTTGATAGGATTCGCAGACGATTCTCAGAGTACATCTTGGTAGCGAATTATGTTTTGCGGTCTGCTATGAGGAGGCCCTATGGGGGGCTACTTGGCTCATAGACTTACAGTCCAACTAAACAGTCCATGGTTTCTATCCTACAAACTAACTTGACAAATATCCCCTTTAATCTTCCTTCTCACCCGAGATGCGAATCACCAGTTTTCCAAGCCCTCCCTTGCCAGTAGCAACCCTCCCGCAACCCTTCCTCACCTCCTCCAGGTCATCCAGCTCCACAACCGTGTACACCCCCTTGACCTTCCCAGAGGCCAACATGTCCGCAACAACGTCCATGTCCTCCCTGATGTTTGGGCTGCCAGACACCATCTCGTACTTGATCTTTGTCCCACGCAGCTTCCACTTGTACCACAGCTGTGCAAAGTCAAGGAGCCACCGGAGCCAGAAGGGAGTGCGGTCCGGCCCCAGCATCGGGAGAATCACGGCGCTGGACGGCACGCTGGCGATGCTCATGAGGATGCCCGTCTGGGGCTTGAGCAGCGCGACGCCCTCGTCAAAGGTGCCCCACTGGGTGTTGTACACAAAGTCCACCGTGCCTCGGCCGACCAGTTTCCGGACGTCCTGCGTCTTGTAGTCGTAGAGCTGGTTGACCATGCCGGGGAGATGCTCCTCGACAAAGGGCATCTTGGGCGTGGACACGGTCGAGATGATCTTGTCGGCGCCAAAGTAGTTGCGGGCTACCTGAATAGCGACGGAGCCGGATGCACTCAAAGCTCCGGGGATGTACACCGTCTGCCCAGCCAGGCTGTCCCGCCCCTGAAGCTCCAGCCCGCGTCTGAAGCTCTGGTAGGCGGTGACTGTGAGGCCCGGCAGGGACGCCGCCTCTTCAAATGGCATGTGTTTAGGCTTCTTCAGCAGGAACCGCTCCTCGGACACTGCATAGTCGGAGCCGAATGCCGGCGGCGGCCCTCGAAACATGGGCTTGTCCACATGGCAACCGTAGACTTGGTCGCCGACCTTGAGGTTTTGGACAGCGGAACCAACGGCAACCACTACTCCCGAGCCTTCCATAGCGATCGGATAAGGATATCTGTTTTTTTTAAGGCATTGTAAGTCCCAAAGTTGATACACCTCTGTTCCACTTTTGCAAGTTTACTCACTCCGGCCCGTGCAGGATATCCGCCATCCCAGCCGCAAATTGCGTATCGCCCGTGTTCATGGCAGTAGCCCTCATGCGGAGCAGCACCTGCTCTGGCTTGGTAACCTTGGGCGTCGGCCTCTGGATGACCTCGTACTCGGCGGGGGGGCACTTCTTGGGCGCGACGAGGGATCGCATCGTCGGGGGTGGTGTTTTGGCCATCTTGGCAAGCTTCTGGATATTGTTCAACGCTGCACTCCTCTGCATGCCGGTGTCTGTAAGACTTGGAATTTTACTGCTGAAAAACGGAGGACCAGAGTGCCCCTTTTATCTACGCAGGACAACACCTTCCGGCGGCGGGGGTTGGTGATTTCGGCGGTTTCGGTGGGGCCGTTCGGAGGGACCCACCGAAACCGCCGAACGCCATCGCCGGCTGTCCTTCGGTGGCTGCATTACGTAGTAAAAAGGGGGCGCAGGTTTTGGTTGCGGAGTTTTTCATGGATTGGAAATCCTTCTCTTTGAAATCAGGTCATCTAGGTGCGGAGTTGCTTAGTTGTAGCTGCGGAAATGAGCACTTGGTTGTTCAACCAGGAGGGAGACTGGGAACCTTTTCTCTTTCAGACCGCCGATGTTGCAATCATATGGTAGCCGACTTTCCGAGGTTATTACTCGGGAAAGGCCGAGGCTTTCTGCCATCAAGAGTCATGAACTTCTGGTCTCTGTTGTTTCGCGCCAATCTCAACTGCGATGTGTTAACATACCGGACATGATTCACCAAGTGTCGAGCAGCCCATCTTCATATTCAACACTGTAGGCGCCAACGGCAGCTCACAATGTTTCGGGCTGTGTCTCCAGCCCTGATATTATGGGCCAAGAGTCATAACTGACAGATACTATGATAGGAGCCAACATACTGTGACGACCTCTGAGGATGTCTTGACTTGAGTGGGTCATGTTTCAGTCATCTTAGTTGCCAGGAAAGGCACTCATGAACTTGACACATCTCTTGATCCTTCATTCATTCTCGTCCATTCAGTCATTACTGTTATATTCTCGACGGCCATTCCAAGGCCCTGACTGTTCTTCATGCATATTCTTGTCTTCAAAGCTCCATATATACCCATGACCCGACACCTCCCAAGAAGGTCGCTATCACGCCTCGAGCACGGTTATTTGCTTGAAGAAGGCTTAAACCTGGATGAGTTAGCAAATAAGGCTTTGTGTGGTATGGACATTCCTCGTACCTTGACAGTAGTGTCTCAAAATTTGCTTCAACAAAAAACAGGAAGCCCCTACGATATGACACGTTGTAGGCTGGAATGTGATCCTCCGACTTGTTGGTGCATACATCCTCTCGAATAGACGCCTGAAACATTGGTGTCGTTATTTCATTGGGTGTGGACAAGATAGCCGTATTACCATGGTCAAATGGGCTCAAGTGGGCGCATGGGTCGTTGCTTTGGGAAAAACTCGACGGACGCTGGCGTTCGTGGCGTTCGACGGAATGTTTACCACTCCCCGGAAACTCCGTATCCGCCAAACCTGCGCCGCTGGTGGTAGCCATACCAGGAAGAGTAACTCGACTCATCTGCGGCGTAAAAGTCAGCCTCATCACAATGTATAGACAAATCCAGAACAAACCTCTGACACGGCTGATACCAAGCTGATTCGCCACATTGATATATCCATCCTCCACGTCACCCTTATCCTTCTGTACTCTGGCCACCAAACCCTCATCGCCCTTCCATACACTGCGGCACATTGGGCAAGTAACGTTTCCACTGCCCCCCTTGCTCTGCGCCCACATCTGGAAGCATTCCTGGTGGATGTTCTGGCCACAAGCCGCCGCGCACCAAACGATCGATTCGGGACTGTCGGCCTCGAGCTCACAGTAGCAAATTGGACAGTCTCCCTCGATTGGCTTGCGCTTGTCGGACTGGCCGTCCTTGGGTACTGAGATGGGAGGCGCAGCAGTAAAGATGGAGCGGAGCTCGGAACTAAGGAGGGCGAGTTGGTAGACAAGGTCAAAGGGCGCATGGAGCACCTGCTTCATGACCTATTATGGGACGGTTAATAAGGATCCTGGTTGTATTATGGGCAATACTCACGTAGAGGATGTGTTTGCACTGGTGCCCCTTCTCATGGTGAGGACAAGTACAGCTAGGTCGCTTCCCAATGTGGACGGTGTAGATGTTCCCGGTAGATCCCGTCATCTCAACATCTTCCTCGGGACAGTCGTGAGTGCCGCCTCGCGTTCGATTCAGGACATAGAAGCGCTGAGAAAGCGCGCGCTCGTAGACGTCATGAAACGATTGGGGTGGGTGATCTCTGAACCTGCGCACCCGCTTCTCCTCTTGATCCTTTGTCTTCTTTTTCTTCTTCGGCTTGCCCCCTTCCATCTCTTCCTGTAACTGAAGGGGTTTATTATCCGTGGTCAAATCAATTGCCTTGCGCTTCCTGGAGGCGCGTGAATTAGAACCTTCTGTCAAGTCGACGGGGTGTTCTGGAGTTTGGCCTGCCAGGGTGGCTGGGGCGCGCGAAACTGGCTTCTGCGGCGTCTTGAAGTTTTCCCCAGTATTGAGGTTCCGGCCTCTGGCCGACTGCACACTTGATGAGCCCATGTCACGGGATGTCAACGGATTTTAGGTGATTGATGAGCAGAGTGATGATTGGGAGATGAAGAAGTTTCAATGCTGATGCTTCCAGGGTAAGTGACGTTTGATGATCATCTCAGTGCGTCACAGCTCACACGGCAAGGGCGCCAGGTCACGTGCTATCGGCAGACTTCGATGGTACCCGCTCTAGTTTGCCGTCTGGTCCTCAGGATCTTCTACTAGAAGATTTAGAAAGGAGTTGAACAACCAACGAGCGTCAACGATTATCGATGCCTGGTCTTGTTAACCTCACATAGTCCCTGTAGCCACTGCAATCGGGATCCACTCGCCAAGCGATCTTGCAAGCACAGTCTTAGGGTGGACATGGACTGGGTTGGATACACAATGTGCACAGATCAACATATGCAGGAAAACTATTGGAAAGGAAATGCGCCATGGCATTGATTTGTTCCTTAACTTATTCAACAACTCAACCATCTCTTTTACCTGGCCTCATCTCGCTCATGATAGCCTAGAAGGAAACCTAGCCAAACGCCCCCGAGCGTGGGACCATCCCATCCCCGCTCCCCATAGGGTACAGATTCATATATATGCCACCCCGCCTTGATGCGCCTCTTATATCAGAAAATGACAAAAGAAATTGAAGTGCAGGTAGTAGTAGTGGTAGTAGTAGGTACAGGCTGTGCCATCTAGTGGGCACCCAGCCGCATTGGTAGAATGGGTCAACGCCGAGTCTATGCATGGCTGTCAAAGATGTATTAGACATGAAGGGAATTAGGAGGTGGCCGTATCGAGTCGTCGAAGTGAGAGTATCATGGAGGTCATGTGGTTTGAGGGCCGTGGTACTGTCATCGAGGTCGTCGCATGTCGTGGCTAGCCACGAAGGTGGGTATCACAACTCTTTTCGAGGGACACGGTGCAGCTGACTGTGTCGTCATTTTGGTCGGAGTGGTCCGTGGGCAGGATATAATAGCCTCGACGATGCTTAGAGAAGTGTCGCAAACAAACGATGCGCGCATTCTTCTCAGGGCAGTGGTCGTCGATGGCTGGGGTCGCGAGGTTGCTGGTAACGATTGCCGCGACTCTGTTGTTGGGCAGCCAACCACTCCGAGGATCCTGTCTGTCGTCCAGGTTGCTCAGCAGGCAACTTGGTATCACTTCCTGATGTGCCGGTCGCCCCGTTGCCGTTTGAGCCACCAGGAGATCCAGGAACCAGATCAGTCACAGCCTGGGCAATTGATGCCACAACATAGCCGCGCAGTTCGCGGTCCTCTCGACTATCTTCCTTCTCCAGGCGGAATCGGTCGTCCTTGTTCATGTTGGCTCGTCGGATGTTCTTGATCTCCTGCATGATGTAAAGTAGGACCTCCTCAGGACACCGATTGCGCTCGGTTGCATGCTCGCTCTTGCGTACATATCTTCGCGTAACATCGGTGGCGCCGTCGATAGAGAATGCGATACAGTAGGACATCTTCTTGCCCCAGCCCTCGGAATACAGGCGGGGGTTGTCCCAAGCTTCTTCGCAAGCATCCACATGAACCCATCGTTTCTGGTGATCCGAATATACTTCGGTCCAGACGTGGTCCTCGGCATTCCAAACCCAACGGACACGACCACCAACAGCTCGGCAGAGCATGCTGAAGCAGTTGGCCCATTCGCCAACACGTCCCCGTCGGGTTTGCAATAACCTCCAAACGTCACCATAGCGGGGGAAACGTTCATAAGCTCCACAGTTATGAGCGGAGCATTGATACAGTTCCACGCGAAGAGCACCACATGCGCTCTCTTCAGGAGATGGGGCGGTCATGCCCTGAGCGATGGTAGGGGATAAGCAGACGGGGCAGGGAGGATTGTTGACCCAGGTGAAGAATGACCGCTTGAACCACCTATCAATTCGTTAGTCCATCTGGCCAGCCAATATCGGTCCCAAGGATTGTCATACCTTAATAGCGCCCTGATAACGCAGTCTTGGTAACCCCATTCGGGTCGTCGTCCATCTCCCATACTTTCAGCTTGAGCCTGTAGGACCTGTGTCTCCTCTTCGGCCTCGCCGTAGATGCGATCCAATGGGATGGTCTGGAGAGCCTCGTCCAGCAAACCAGGATTTTCGTATTTTGTCGGCGTTAATGATAGGCTGATGAGGAGGTTTCTGAATTTTTGGGAGTCGCGGTCGTGGGCTGCGGGAGGAGTAGGGATTTTGGGGAGGTGTCGGAGGGCGGAGTAGGAGGGAGGAGTAGGGCCGTGGGATGTCGAGGGTCGGCTGCCGCTGGCAGAGGCAGGGCTTCGCAAATTGGCACTCGAAGCCCGTTCCCCAAGGCTTGGTGAGCCTTGTCGGGATGAGGAGCGGAGGTCATTCATACGCTTGTCTCGCAACAAGCCCTCAAACTTGACCCGAAGGTCTCGCGCCCATTCCTCGCCATAGTCCTCGCCCGTAGGCGTGTCTCGGCCCGCCATATTGGATAAGGGTGTTGATGAATTGGATGAGAGTTCTGTCGATGCGGTTGATGGGGCTGAATGAAATAGCAAATCGATATGGGACTGCCCAGATACGTGGCTGGGTCAAGGATCAGGTGGCTCTGTCGTTGGTATTTACAGAGGATCCCGTCGTCTTGATCAGCACCGAAACTGTCGTCGCGGTCGTTGTCGTAGTTAGGCGTCGTCAGCAATAGTATGCGTGTTCGTAGACCTGCTTGCCACGGGACACGCGGAGGCCTAGGCGCTTGGCGGTCCTTCGGTCGATTGCTGTCGTCGTCGATTGCCGCCCAGGTGATATCGCCCGCACTGGAACGGGTAATGACTAATAATCCAAACCGTTTTTCCTAATCGTCGTGGTCGTGGTCAACTGATTCTTCGTCGTTGCGTGAGTATATATCGCTTCGTTGTCGCCGCGGATGGGAATAAAGGAGAGGAGTTGGCGGCTCGCGGATGGCGAATGCGGATGACCAGACAAGAGAGACGGCACAGAGGGCAGAGGAGGCAGGAGCAGGCGGCGATGAGAATCGAGGGTGGACCAGGGGAATAAAGGGACGGGGTGTCTCGGGAGGTGTGCGTCTCGTTCGCTCTTGCCCACTCTGGGTCAGGCCTACGATGGCAGTTTACGCGTCAGCAGTGAGCGCCACGGCCAATCAACGAAGCAAATGCCGCGCAAGGTGGGGGCCGCTGGGCGCAGGAACTTGTACCGGTACAGCTGCCTCGTACCTTTTTTTATTCCTCCGGGGACTTGCTGGCTATTGGGGGCGGCCACTCAGCGCCGAAGCTTTGCAAGGAATTGCTCAAATGGTGTCGGATGGCATTTGTGGGCACCGATCGTTATTTAATATCGCGGGCTACGAATGCTGATGTCGCGTCGCTCGCATTCGCTTTTGGTGTTGATGAAGTGGGAGACAATCCTTCGGGAAATGGCTTTGGCGAAAAAACATGGGTCGAGGCCCAAGTCCGCGCAAGAGCTTTCATCATCAAGAGGCAAATTGGACAGAGCCAATCTCAGCAGCCCAGGCATCTCGAGGTACGTAGACTTCAGCTTGCGTACGTGATTGATTTGAGGGGGACGAAGAGCCAGTGGCGTCGCCTCCTCCGTCCTCGTCATCAGCGAATTATTGAGGGTCCCCAATCGTCAGCTCCTCTCCTTTGCAAGTCCGATGGCGAAACGGACAACAAAGGGACAATTGGAAAAAGATGGGAATCTTTGTGGGAAAATGGCAAAGAGCGACAATCACTATCTGTGGCAATGAGAGACGAATCCACAACCATCCTCAAACTTGACTCAACTCAGCAGTTGATGAGCGCAAGGAGAAACAGAGTGCGCGTCTAAGCTGTCACTCAAAAACTGGAGAAGAAGACAGGACAGGACCAGGGATGGATGGTTTTCGCTCAAGTCTTCTGGGGCACGCCAGCAAAACTCACTGGAGGGCAGCCAGAAATCCGCTGAAAGTCCGCCCGCGGTGCTTCTGCAAGTCACTCGACCCTGGCGCCGTCTAGAGGTACCGGTACTTGGCTGGGTACGTGCCCCTCGTCGTGGTGGGCGATGACGAGGCAGTGGTGATTGTCACTAAAGTGACGGACCAGCAAGACCATCGTGGCACAGCTCAAGCCAAGCCACTGAGCCCGCTGGTCTGCAATCCTTTCGCGACAACCACGGCCTTTCCGCACAGCCGCCTCAGCAAGCCCACTACCAAGTAATGGAGTCTGGCTTGTTTGAGATGAATTGAAAACATGTGCGCACCAAGTTGCGTCCGCGCTTATCGTTACACTTGACGCAGGTCCTTCTTCCAGATCTCAGTCAATATGTTCTCTAGCCACGACGTTGCACCATCCACCCTGTGGCGGTGCGTTATTTCTAGTTCCACTCGACCCACAAGGTTCTTCTCCAGGCTCTCAGCGTCTCGTCGATAGCGTGGAGCAGACGCGGCCTCTCGTCCCTGGGCAATTCCCCGACATCCACGACGTTTGGTTCTGTTTCAATATTCCGTTCCGTCCTTAAACGCGTATTGTGAGATTGCAAGCCCAAAGGCCTACGCACTCGAGTAAGCTACGGAAGGCCGGAATCCCGACGGGAGTGCCTTGACTTGATGCTCTGAACTTCTCCAGGCTATTGCTACCTCATGGCTACGTATGGCCCTGGACGGCAGGCGAAACAAACTCCACCGCGATCTGCAATCCTCCATCTCTTGTTCATCTATTCTGTACCTGAACTTGAGCCCCGCCCATCGACGTCCAACTGCTCCCACCTCTCCAAGCTCGAAGGTTGTCGGCTTTGACAGCCACGCACCCTCCCAAGGACGCCTTCTTGGACAAGACCTCTTCCCGTCGACAAGACCAGACTGCGCAGCTTGGAAAGAAGCTTAACTCACTTGGCATTTGCATCGCGTGGATTTCCCCTGGAAAAGCGCCTGCGCCCAATCCCGAGACAGGATTACGCAGACGCCGAGAGCGCTCAACCCTCTTGTCGTTGTCCGCGTCTCCAGCGCCAGACAACCAACCTGCTTACCTGTCATGGCAACGTTACGACAATGGATCCCTTGCGCTATCCCTCACCCTGCATCCTTAGGTCATCTTGGCAGCGGGAACGCTCGAAAGTGCAGGCGTCCTTCTCCATAACGGAGCTCCAGGGGGTCGAATCGGACCCGAATCAAACCCCTCCGTTTTCTCAACCTGACAGCGATCTGCTGCCCGCTTCCGTTTTCCATTTCGATATTGCCCCACCGTCGATGTGGAAAGCGTCCAATCCCCAGCGAGGCCTGACAAGCCTTGCGAGTGCTGGCCCGCGTGCCCTCCAATCAGCCTCGGGCGACCCTCATCGATTGTCTGCGCTCACGACCAGGGGTGTCTCACGAGACACCGCCAGAGGCCGCGTCATCTGGGTGCTTCATGACATTGGCTTGCGTACATGCAAATATCAAAAGCTGCGAGAAAGAAAAAGACCACGCATTCGATCACCCTAATTGCCACCCCACGGTTCGACGACTTGCAAGGCAATGATATTCAACTCCGTTCAGTCCTTAATTCTATCCTTTTCCACGGAGTTTTATTGAGGCGGACCGTTGATGGATCCTGCCAAGGAGATCGAAGTTCGAAAGCCGTGGAGAAGCCAACGTCTAGTTTAGATCAGGCTGTGAGTGCAGCCACTTTTTCCAGTCCTGCGCCTGTACTGCTAGACGGGCATTCTGTCTCATAGCCTCAACAAGTGTGGCCGAGCTGAACTGAGTTTCTGGGATGGCCAGCCTTTCCAGTCATGGTGCCCGCACGTCTGGCCCCGAGGGAGGCCGTTGCTTGACTCATGTATCTGTCATTTAGGAAGACCGCGAGCTCGTCTGTACTACCCCGTGGCTTACTCCGAGACAGATCTTCTCTGGGATTAACTTTTAGATCTCACGTGGGAAGCGATCTTTCTCTTCTCGGCACCTGATTCTCTACGAGGACAGTGGCTCCCAACGTTCCCTTCCATGGAGGTAACCACGCACTGCGTGAGAGGTATAGAGACACAGGGCTATAGCGAACTGTGCATTCTACTTCGCCGCTTGTTCGAACGAGGCTATTTTCCTTGCTCAAGGATCAACCAGGGACGTTCTCAGTTTGCCTACATGATATCGGCACATCCATATCTCCTGACCATCTCACCTCATCTCGACATCCGCCTCACACATGCAAGTTCACGTTCACCGGATGTGCTTTTGAACTTGCCCGAATGAAGCCGTCTCTGCAGCAAGACCCATCTAGGCTGGCCTAGATGGCCGCGGGCTCTATTGACTCCTCGGGACGCGCGTTCTCTCAGCGGGCCCCTGTGCCTGTCGAGATGTCTAAACAATTTCAGTAACCTGCCCGGCTGTTTGCCGAAGTGGGAGGGCCGAAGCCCTTGATCGGCTAACTTTGTATGGGTTTATTGGTCTGGTGATACGTCAAAGATGTGCTTCGGGGCTGGTAGTAGACCCGTGATGTCAAGTTCGGGGCTTTCAACACTTGTACATGGCTGGTGATGCAAAGCTGCCAAGCCCTTTTGCTGGGCCACAAGAGAAACTCGACCTTGTCCCGGGCATGGTCGAGTGGATCGCTTCTTGTGATCCGGCATCTTCGCCGGGAGCAGACCCTGTTTGCAACGGTCGAGTATTCAATGGTTCACGGGCCCAAGCATGGGCATACGTATGCAAAACTCCTCGGAGAGACTGTATCCCATGAAGCTGATTCGATAACCCGTACAAAAATCGGCTTAACCGAGTATAAACATCCAAAATCTACAGACAAGGGCCCTTATTCTGGCCTAAGAACCTTTGACATCCATCCACCATCCTTGTATCCGCTTCTGCCCCATCTCCCTGTTGTCTCCTACATGCTTCGAACGAATTCCAGAGCAGTATTTTCGTATTGCAGGATCAATTACCTCCGCCATTGCTCAACGCTAAAGTAGCTCTCAGGCATATCCACGTCCCACGTCGGCCTCTCCACCAAAGCAACCTCAAGAGGTTGGCCTTCGCTGCTAAGAGGCACAACTCCAAAGATGGGCCGGTACTTGTAGGTCATCCACCAGCTCTTGCGTTCACCGCCAGTCTCGGCAACCTCAAGTCCGTTTCCAGCCTCACGGTGGTTCCGTAGTTGGGCGAGCTCGCCGTCAGGCTGGTCCATCTCATTGTCGCTGTTGGCGTCCTCGGGTCGCGGGGCATCGTCCATCTCAATGTCCTCCCACTGGCCGGCTGTGTGCTTCCGGACCTGCGAGGGTGCGAGGGCTCCTTGCTCCATTCTGCCTCCGGCACCGGTAGAGGGGCCGGTCCTTTTTCGCTTCAGGCCTTGTTTGCCTGGGGTCGTTGTGGGATCGCTGACCTCATTCTCTACTGCAGGCTTGGGGAGGTCCTGTGCCATGTCGAGCATGAGGAGAAAAGAGATGCCATAGATCCAAGCGCGGGATCCTTGCCAGAGAACGCCCTTTGCCAGGTCTAGAAGATCCTGCACGGGGGCGGGGAGGTCCTTTCGGGCATGACACCGCGTCCAGGGAGTAAGAGAGCCTTGGAGAGGATGGAAGGTAAGCAGGCTCCACGACGATGTGATAGCGAGAAGGGTGTAGTCATTGACCTGGTCGGAGGAGGGATCTGTGCCGTTGGCGGAGTCCTTCGCTTGAGGCACGTCATCTGAGAATGAGAGGACTGTTGCAGCCGAGGGCAGCTTGGGCAGCAGCTTGGCACTAGGGTTGCGAACCCATTGATCGAGACTCGGCGACGCCTCGTCCTCTTCCTCTGAAGAGTCGCTCTCGCCAGAAGAGGACGCGTCACCCTCTGCCTTGGCACCGTTCTCTCCCTCACCGCGCAAGACCCAAGTGTCGAGGTGGCCGGCAAGATCGGAGGTCGCGAGCATCTTGGAGTCTGGTGAGAAAGCGATGTGCGTAATGGTCCTGTCGTAACTCCCCAGTCCTCCATTTAGGATGTAGCGTGGGATCTGGCGTCGTAAGCGCGCAAGTCGTTGTACCTGTTGCTGGAAGGTGAAAGATGTGCTGGAATCGAGAGGGTCAATCTTGGCCATCAGCACTCGTGACCCCTCCTGGATTACGCAGAGCCATCGTGCGTCGGGTGAAAGCTGAACTTTGGTAGCGCCAATGCTCGTGAGCTTCTGAGGAAGCTCGATGGAGGAGAGCCTGACGTCTGAGGGTTTGACGGGGTCTTGGTGTTCTAGCCTGAATGCCTTAACATCGGTGGCGGTGGACACGACGAGGAGTGTGCCTCCAGGGTTGATAGAGGCCGATGTGATGTTCGAATCTCCCTTGACAACAATGGTCTTGAGGAGCTTGCGATTTCGGTTAATGTCGACATCGTCGCCTCCAGCATTGAACATGTCCGTAGCTGACTGTCGCAGGATCCAGACATGAACCTCCCTATCCCACCAGCTGACAACGAACCGAGCTTTCGGTGCACTTAGTAAGGGGGCTTGCTGCGGTAAGCTGGACATGACACGGTGGTTTTCGCGTCCCATTTCTTTCAAAGGAACCACGACTGGATTAGCATCGGGGCCTAAAGTCCAAGTTAGCGATGCCTGAGTGATATGAGGCGCAACTGACCTCCAGAAACTACAACGCTGATTCGGCCGCTCTCGAAAGATGCCATAGATTTGACATCATGGTCGTGGTATCTCCTGCCCCAGACCTTGCTCCATCGTTGGCCGGCGCCAGTGTTCTGCTTGTAGAGGATTGTGCGCCGGTCCATGCCTCCACTGAGAATCGAGGAACCGTCGGCGCTCGTCGCAAGACTGAGGACGTCTTGCTTGTGGCTTTGAATTCGCTGTGTTTGTGTGTATGTCTTGCCATCCCAGATACAGACCTGCCCAGTCGAGTCTCCTGAGACAATGTTACCCCCAGGCAGACACTTGACAGACCAAACGATAATGTCCTTGGAGCCGCCGACGAGGTCAGATCCCAGTGTCATCCTACGCAACATGTGACCCTTTGTGATATCGTACGCTCGGATTGTGCTATCGGAGCAGCCGACAATGGCAACCTTGCGGGACTGGAAGGTGATGCTGACCATCTGGGCCTTTTTGGTGGGAGATCGTAGAAGGACTCGCTGGAATCGAAGGTCATTATCCTCGATCGAGTACATGACAAGCTCGCCATCAATGGTGCCAGCGACAAGCTTAGTAGAGTCCTGGGAGTCTACCCCGAGCCCTGTTTTGTCGGTAGCAAAAGGCTGGGCGGCCATGCACCAGATATCGCCATGCTGACCGCTGGCGTGCTTCTTTGGCTTTCCCTTTTGGAGATCCCACTCCGTCACTGTAGATGTGTAGCCGATGCTGAAGAGGCGAGACTTTCCGGGGACGACGCGTCCGTCGCCAAGGTCTTGGTCAGGCTCATTGACCCAGACAAGTCCATCGACGCTTCGATCCTTGCCGCCAGGAATGACGAGCTCCTGGTTCCAGGAGCCATTCGAAGGGTTCCAGATCTCGATGTCGCCATTGGCTCGTCCGATCGCGAGTCTAGCGAGAGACGCTTGCAGGGCTGAGCGCGGCTTGGGGTGGGAGAAGGCGATGGCGTTGATGGCGGACGGCTTGTAGGGAACGAATCGACAGCGGTGGACGTCCATGGTGACGACGTGTCGGGCTGCGATTGCGGGTTTCGGTCGTGTTCCGTCTTTTGATTGACTGATTTCTCGATCTAAGCCCTAATCCTCGGTTGCAGGTGGTTGCGCAGGTCGGGAAGATGCTGTAACCTGCCGCCGCGTAGCCAGGCGTAGAGGTCTAGGAAGAAAATCCTGGGTCTCGCAAACTTGCCCAAATTTTTTTCTTTCGAAAAGAAATAAGGTGTGGTCATAGCGCCCAAATGCCCCTCCATCCCCACCTCTTCGAACCAGCAACCTCAGGATGTAGTCCAAAAAAAGCGAGTCACAATGTGATATGGACGCCTTTCTGCGGTAGCAAGTCTAAGATTCAATGAAAATAGGAAGGATCAAGATTGGATGGTATTTAAAACTTTAGAGTTCTTATTATTCCTGTTTTTAGATAAATCTATTCCAATATGGCGGCCACTCAAGAGCCGTGGCTGTTGCGATACCTAGGTAGGAAGCGGTTTTCCGGTGTTTTTTGACCCCCGTCCAACCACCCCCTCTGCCCCTCTTCTGCACCATCTCTTGGTGCGGGTTCTAGAGGCTCTTCGCCGAGGCAGCCCTTTCATGCTGTTTTCAGTGCGTCACATTTTGGTCGTTTGGCTGCTTGGACTCTGACTCAAACAAAGCCGCGTCTTCAACGGAAATCGCGCCGACGTCATCGGGCTTCAGCCTTGCGACAAACGCCTCGTCCTCCATCTTACCTCTGCGCCGACGATAATTTAGCTTGGCCGATAGACTCCGGGCTTCTTCTTCCATCCCCACGACCCCTCGTGAGCTCGTTACCAACAAGTGCGCCGTCTTCCCGACCTACCAACTACTAGGCTGTGTCAGCTCCGCATCTCCGGCCTCGCTCCCCCTCACAAGTCTCCAAGAAGGCGTGCTACCTCCGGCAACTCCGCCGTCTTTGCGCTCATCCCAATTGCGTCGCGAAAGGTCGCAATCATGGACTTCAACAGCTCTTCGCCCTACCCAGAGGGCGTCATCTCCTTCCTCGACACTGATCTGTACAAGTTGACAATGCAATGCGCCGTTTTCAAGTACTTCAAAGACGTCCCCGTGACATACGCCTACACCAACCGGACTCCGGATAAGAAGCTGTCGCGAGCTGCTTTCAAGTGGCTTGAGGAACAGATTCGAAGTATGCTCACATTCAAGGCCTTGAGCGGGGTGTGTTTCAGAACTGACCTTGATGACTAGAGCTCGGAAACATCTCCCTTTCCCGCGACGAGTACCTTTTCCTCAAGAAGCACTGCGACTATCTCTCGGCTGATTATCTCAACTTTCTGAACGAGTTCCGCCTGAGTCCTCGCGAACAAGTTGTCGCAACTTTTACTCCTGTTGGCGAGGATAACGGAGACGATTCGGTCATTGGCGATGTCGACATCCAGATCAAGGGACCCTGGGTTGATACGATTCTTTACGAAATTCCCATGCTGGCACTGACATCGGAAGCGTATTTCCGATTCATGGATACGGACTGGAGCTACGAGGGACAGGAAGAAAAAGCCTTTGCAAAGGGAATGCAGCTCCTGGAGGCTGGGTGCATTACGTCTGAGTTTGGAACACGAAGACGCCGTGACTACCATACTCAAGCGCTTGTGTTTAGAGGACTGGTCCAGGCTTCCAAGGAGGCTGAGAAGAAGGGTTTCCCTGGAAAGCTCTCGGGAACTAGTAATGTCCACTTGGCCATGCGGTTCAACATCCCTCCTGTTGGCACAGTTGCCCATGAGTGGTTCATGGGTGTGGCCTCGATTATCGGCGACTACAAGAAAGCCACTGAGGAAGCCCTTCGACACTGGGTGAGCTGCTTTGGCAATAAGCTTGGCATTGCCCTCACCGACACATTCGGCACCCAAGAATTCCTCCGTGCTTTCAGTCTTCCTGTACGACCTGTAGAGGGTGGATTCCCAGCTGAGACCTTCCGGAAGGCCGATGGAAGCATGAAGACGTACGCCGAGACCTTTGCCGGAATTCGACAAGATTCCGGCGACCCCGCCGAGTACACCAAGACGATGCGAGAGTTTTACGATCAGCAGGGCATCACGGACAAGAAGCTC
>JABFFE010001413.1:0-27180 GCA_013623625.1 Fusarium setosum
GCCCAGATGCCCCCTCCCCCACAGCCTTACGCCCCTGTCCCGCAACAATCGCAACGGTCACCCCAGGAGGAGGAAGAGGAGCGCCGTATCCAGGAGCGTGCCGAGCAGCAAGCCCGCAAGCAGCAGGCTCATGCCGAGGCTCGCGGTGGTGCTCCGATGAAGATCAAGGAGAATTATGTGCCACGCGCAGCTCAAAAGGCGGCCAACAGACAAGGTGCCCAGATGGCCCTGTGCCCCAACTGCAAGCAGCAGATTCCGATGAACGAGCTCGAAGCTCATATGCGAAGTACGTTCCCTATTCCCCTTTTAAGAGCCAACGATGCTAACCTGTTCTACCAGTCGAACTCCTCGATCCCAGCTGGAAAGAGCAAAAAGCCAAGGCCGACTTGCGCTACGCCTCCACCAACGTCTCACATGTGGATGTTGCCAACAACCTCAAGCGTCTCGCCAGCCAGCGTGGCGATGTCTTTGACTCCGTCACCGGTCAAGCCCTCTCTGAAGATGAGCTTGCTCGCAGAAAGAAGGCAGCCATCCATAGCTACGACGGTGCCATAGACGCCAAGAGTCAGGCTCAGCTGGGCCATATGCAGAACGTCAACGTCGAGGAGCAGATCCGCGCCATTCACCAAAAGTTTGCGGATAAGAAGGGATGAGCTTGCTCAACGTGTTGGCGAAATACGCAGTTCATATGGACAAATGGTGAAGAGAAGGGCCTAAGTCATGTCTCAAGCACATGACCTGGCTCAAGTCAAGGCCAAAGCGGCCACCGCTACCTGAGGGGACGAAAGGTCGTCTCCAGACCGACTTTATATACAAGTGCGAACGGAGATTTAGGCGTTGTAGGTATAGGCCCAAGGTGAGGCACATCTGGCGTCTGGCGTTTAGTGAATTTTTTCAGGGGCTCATGCGTCTTTTTGTTTCAGCTCAGTTCCTCCCGCGTGCGTTGCGCCTGCGAGTAGTGACGAGGAGGATGCGAGGAGATGGCGCCAGGTAATGTCCCATCAAGAGAGGCAGTCTTGGCTAATATCTTGGGGGGGAGCTTCTGAACGATAGTCCTGGGTCTAATTATTCCGGGAGTTGTCTTGCTTCGGAGCATTAACTTGGTTATAAACCCATGGCTCGCGGCTTACTTGGAACAAAGCGACCGTGACGTGCACAACAACCTGGGTTAACTTCTAACTAGAAGAGTCTGGTTTCTGATCTATACGGTGATTGGAAGATCGTCAACTCAAATGTCAGAGTCAAGTTCAGACCACCAGGCTGACTGCTGCTGTCCCGGCTCCTATGGCTCGTATCTCTATAAAAATGAAACAATAATTTTGCTGCCTCATATGTTGAGACTTATTCCCTGGCTCTACTAATGTTTCTTGTTACTGTTCACCAGTGGGTAATGTTCGAGGTTGTAATGAAGAGTCCAAGTTGAATCACACAAGTGAATCTAAGACGAGACATCTTTGGACTTGGCCGAGGAGGCCATTATCTATCTACCTATCTACCTAGCTATCATACACCGGACCTAGATCGTCCTCCGAGACGCTCTCAGCGCAATTACCGCATCCCACTTCTATAGTTGGTGGCTAGTTGAACCCGACATCCTCACCCCTTTCTTCGTAGGTTAATTCTATTATTAGTCGACATCCATCACAACATCAAACCAAGTTTGAGTTCCTGTATGCCGAGTTGAAGCAAATTGCTGTTCCTGGCCAGGGCTGAAAATCTCATGAACCTCCCAAGATCTCGTACCCTCAGGAGTCATGACGGGGACCTCGACCCCTTCCCAAGGCATGACCATCGAGTTCCCCGAGCAGAAGCACCAGCATAGGTCCTGGTCCTGGTCGGTCCTCCAAGTAAAGATCTTGTCCTCCTCTGCAGGTTCTCCCACGGTGATGTTGACGATACGGTTTCCGTTCCAGACATCCCTGTTAGTTCTGTAGTGAAAGGAGACGGCGTCAAGAGAACTTCCATCGACAGAGTTATAGATATCAACGACGTCAATGTTGGAGACGGACCACGTTCCCAGCGTCTCGACAATTCCGTCGTGATGGTGAACAAGCATTCCAGTAGCTTCACCGAGTGTTCTCTGAACCTGGAGCCTATGGACCTGGGATAGCCTTGCAGTGGTGAAGCCTCCTCTGTCGCACTTATCGAACAGGTGAGACATCAGGGGGCGATTCGGTACCGTCCAGATCGGTTGGTAGGCTGGTCTGCGGCTGGGACGCATTGTTGCTCCGATACCACGTAGCTGATTGCAGTACATGCCAAAGACGTCAACAACCAGGCCAGTAACGTAGCCACTGTTTCTTGGAGTGATGAAGGACCAGGAAGACGTCAGAACCAGCTGTCTTCTCATCAGCATAGGCGCGCCAAAGAAAGAAGAGCGACCAATGTTGGTTTGAATCTATTCACGTCAGTCACATCGAAAACGACGTTCCGTTTGTCTCTGAGAGCAACGTACCAGGAGGCCAGGGCTGAAATACATGGTGTCTTGGTTGGTATCAGAGGTGAGCAGCGCCATGAAGGTGATGCGTTCTCCCTGCTTGAACTGAAAGTAGTAACTTTCACCGCGTCGCCAGCCTACTGTGAACTCGGGTCCAGAGTCGCCGTGCAAAACAGTCAGACCGCCGAGTGCGACGGCTGGGGAGATATACACTTGCAGCCCTGTAGCATATTTGCCGTCGATCTCCAGGGGCAAGTAATGACACATGCGAAAGTCGGGATAACCGGATATGGTCTTGGTCTGGCGAAGAGTATCTGCGATCCGTATTCTATCATGCTTCTTGAACTTGGGTTCAAAATCCCACAAAGCGCGAGTTGGCCACGCGGGATAGAGTTGCTCCTGGGGGTTGTCGAAGCTGACCTTTGTTACCTTGAGATCCTGATAGAGTCAGTTAGATGATCTAAAGCTTGGATGTAGATATTCAATTAGTTCTTACATCGCGAGTGACCCAGACGTTGTCAAGGCCCGAGCCGTGTACGCATCCAAACCATCCATCCTCCCAATCCCCCAGCCACGGAGATGATTCACCGCCTTCATACACCAAGCCAATTGCTGAAAGGCCGTGCAGTGCCAAGACGAACTTGACGCCAACAACAGCTTTGTCTTGGATGGGAATGGTAGCTTCTCGCGGACCACCTCGGCCACTTTCGCAAATGACTTTCAAGTCCCGCAGGTAGGTGTGTCCAAACAGTGAGACAAGAGAAACGCAAAGCCAGTTCTTACCCCCTTGATGCCCGTTGTCGATTTGCAACGGCTCCGCGGAACTGCTCGGGACATCACGCCGAGGATCCATAAGTGCCCCCAGAGAGTCAGCAGTGTGACAGGCATTGATGAGGCATCGCACGAGGGAACAGGGGAGGTGCTGTATAACGTCTCTGTGAAGCTCCACGGGGAGTTGAGCACACCGGGACAAGAGCTGCGCCAGGTCGGACGTGGCAGGAGAGTTCTGTGTGTAGTCAGGGCTCGTAAACAGCGAGCTGGATGATTCCCCGGTTTTCTGGCCCGCGGAAGCCTTCATTCTCTGATGTTCCTCCGGTATCCGAAAGATTGATTCGGGGGACTCCCTCACCTTCCAGCACTCGGGCGGAAGGACATGCTGAGTTTGCTGGCCCAGCTTGAAGGCCTGGGTGTGGGAGAGGTTGGACCGTTGACGAGCCACACGCCAGCAGCAGACATGAGCGAAAAAGACAGGCTTCCTGAGACGGACGCCCCTGTTATTCAGGCGAGGAGAACTCAAGAAGTAATAGTCTTGGCTGCCTTCGTTTAACCCTACTCGGAGGGTGACTTGGGTAGCAGATATCCGCAGTAGAGGGCTGGTGCGTTCGAGGTTATGAACTTGGAGACGGTCAGTCAGCAAGTGCATGTTAGTAATATGGGGGCCTCATACATACACGCAAGAACATCAGTCTCCCATTCTTCAGAGGGAAGCCCTGCAGTCGAGCCGAGGCCGAGCGTCCCACGATAGAGCTGGTCCCGGCACAGGATGCAGTGGGTAGACATGATGGGGACGAGGAGCTGCGGGCCTGGGTATGGGCTATTAGTATTCCTTGATGATCAGCAGCTGTCAATCTGGACTGTGACTGACCACCCCGTGAGAGGGCTGACAATGGATTGCCACGAATTGAAGAGCGGGAGCTGTTGATGAAAGGTCGAGATTGTAGGTTCAGCCTGAGCTGGATTAAGAAAGTGAGGCCCGAGATGAAGTCAGGTAGGTGCCAGCCAACACAACAGGCAACTGCGTGGCTGTAGCCTACCTACCTTATACCAAGGGCTGCCCCTGCCAATCTCAACCCCCAATCATCTGCAGTCTGTATTTGATCCTGAATAATTGAACAGGAAGGTACGCTGCTCGAGACTAAGTAAAGACTTATGCTCCGACTAGGTAGGAATAAATCAAGATAAACTGCTAGGGTATATAGTATGCAAGCACAGGTGATATCATTTCATGCGTGTGGTGCAGCCCCGTCGGGTAAGCTTGCAACGCCCCTTCCGAGTCAACGGTGATCTTTGGGATTGACATAGGGTTCAAAGAGACAAAACTCAATCAGATCGGCAATGCATATGAATAACTAAAAACACAATATATCCATTTAGGACATGAAATGCTAAATAACACACTAAACAACAACCCTGAAACTGTCTCTCTCGCAAGGTCCCTCGCCAGCGAACAAACAGCGTCATCCGAAACAGGCCGGGCTCCGTTAAAGATTACCACCCCCAGCGGACCAATACCCCGCCTCCCTGTGACCCCCACCACCACCGACATGCGACAACCCCCCCAACTCCACATCCAACATCATAACCAGCATCACCAACCTTTTTGCGCGCGATTCAAAGCCTCTGCTCACACGACCACCACCACCCCCGCGCGCTCTCCCTCTCGGCTTCCTCTCTTTAACCTCCGACAAGTCGGCCGGCTAACCCCCGCGCCGCCACAACACCGTCAAACTGGCGTCGGACCAGGACACCGCCGGCCGCGAGCCAACCTCGCCCGGCTCGCAGTTCCACCGTCCCATCCTCCAGTCCATGCCCGACACGCGCCAGCAGAGCTTTGACGAGATTTACGGTCCTCCCGAGAACTTTTTAGAGATTGAGGTTAGCCACACAACAAACCCCTTCTTCCTCCTCCTCTCCCCCAATCACCAGCAGTCATCGTCAATGAGCTAACCTCTCCTCCAAGGTCCGCAACCCAAGAACCCACGGCATGGGCCGCCACATGTACACCGACTACGAGATCCTCTGCCGCACAAACATCCCCGCCTTCAAGCTGCGCCAGAGCAGCGTGCGCCGCCGCTACTCCGACTTTGAGTACTTCCGCGACATCCTCGAGCGCGAGAGCGCCCGCGTCACCATCCCCCCCTTGCCGGGCAAGGTTTTCACCAACCGCTTCAGCGACGACGTCATCGAGGGCCGCCGCGCGGGACTGGAAAAGTTCCTCAAGATTGTCGTCGGGCACCCGCTGCTGCAGACGGGGAGCAAGGTCCTGGCAGCCTTTGTCCAGGGTGAGTTTGATTCTCCTCTTGTGTAACACAAATTGCGCCATATCTAGAGAATGCGACCTGACTGGAATAAAATCAACAGACCCCAACTGGGATCGCAACGCCTGGTGACGCCTCCGTCTAATCTGGCCCTTCAATGCCATGTCCTCCTCCTCCTCTTCCACCAACTCCCCTTCTACAACAACCCCCCGACAACCTCGAAAGCTCCGCAAGCGAAACCCGCACATCAACCAACGCGATGCCCCTCTCGAGCACATCCACACCCCATGAACCCAGCAGCACGTCAAGGAATCGGAAAAGAAACAGGTCAAGGGTAACTGTTGGAGAGAAGGGACTTTTTTTGCTTCTTCTCGTACATACTAAAACGCCCGCTTCACCCTTTTTTTTTTTTTTTTTTCCCTCGTGGGAAGAAGAAAACACGTCCCGGTTCGGTCATTTGCTTTTCAGTCGCCAAATCATCGCTTCATCGCCTGCATGTCTCGATCTGTACCACACTTCAAAACTCTGGGAGCTGCGCGGCGGCTCATTTTGTTTCATTCGGGGGGCGTTGTTGGGCTCTTTGTGTCGTCATCTTTTAAAGCACTTCAAATAACAAGCGTTTATCCACATAGCTGAGAAAATATGTCACTTGATTAGCAGAGAAACGTAGAAAACAGAGATTGTGTCGGATTTATTCATTTATCATTTTGCCCCAAGACGCCTCATTCGGAGTTGGAGAATTCTATATCGTGCCCAAGTTGGTAGTGGTACAGACATAAGATGTGGTGATATCCCGATAAAAAGCACATACGCCCCCCCCCCTAATCATACATGAGATTGTACACATCTTGAATGCTATGCTTGTGTGAGTGGGTGTTTTGCCTCCGCCTCTACGAATCCAGCCGCTCGCCAAACGCCAAAAAGACGCCCTCCCTATTTCGTCTCCCCATTTTGTCGTTTCATCTCTTGACCCCGATGCCTTTTGTGGCTCGTGGTAGGGTATTATACATTGCTGGAAAGGTAAGTTATGTCCTGCAGAACTGCTCAGGTAAGCTTCGTTGACCTCCTGGCAGGCCTAGCCTGTCCCGCCTCTGGTGTTGTTACATAATGCCGAGTGGACGAGTGCAGCCTTATCGAAGGCCATACCCGACACCCTGCTTCTCTTCATCCTTATCTGGATCAATTCTCACGGTCGTTGTCAACCCTCTATGCAGGGGTGTGGAAGAGCCGGAGAATGCCCTCATACATGGCAAACATGATGGCAGCGCTGGGCACTGTTCGCATGAGGTGAGGTGTTAGGCCACCGTACATACCCATGAGGCCCTCCTCAACCCATACAAGTTTGAAGCACTGAATCAGACCAGTGTACTTGGGTTGGCCATTGGCCATGGGCGCCTGTCGGAGTCGTGTCCGCGCAACCTGTTGCATTGGTGAGCATACAGAAACAACCGGGCAACTTTAATCAATGACATACCTCGTGGGGATAAGCAATAATAGCCGCCACCAGCTTGGCACTTCCGGCAGCAAAAGCATTTCCAGTCCAGTCAATCGTCGTGTCCCACCACGTCTTCTGGCGACCGCTGCGAACGATCTGGTTGTCTCTCCGGGCAAGGGCCGCCTTCATCTGCTCGTACAGCATCCATTGCATTGTCGACTCGACAACACCCAGGTAACTGGCACTCATTCCTCGGTAGAGACTTCGGACACCCTCGTCGCGCACAATTTGGCGCACGCAGTCGTAGCTATTGCGGTACTTTCGTAGCTGGGCGCCTCCACTCTTCTCCGCCACATTCTTGTCGAGCTGTAGTCGTGTCTTGATCATCCAAATGGGGTTCGTTGCTGTCGAGGTTACAACACCAGCTGCGACACCCGCCGAAAGGTGAACCCAAGGGGCCTCTTCACCATGGTTGAGATATTGAGAGATGATGCGTTTTCCGTTTCCGTACACGTAAAAGTTGATAGCTCGAGCAGGCACAACACCGACCATATTGGGGCCTAGACCCTTGAACAGCGCACGCCAGCCCTCCGTGCGATAAACAGAGCCAAGAATCTGGAGAGTGTCGTTGAGGTGGTAGAGAGCTGCTCGGGCAGGGTTCAATCGGCCAAGGACCTGACCTTGAGCCTCGCGTGCTGCTCGGATCTGGGCTTGGTAAAAGTCGGATTGTAGTCTTGTCTTGAGCACGTCGAGGGGAGCTGTCATTGCTGCAGCTGTCATGCCACCAACACTAGAGATTGCCACCAAGTCAGCTTCGGGTTCTTGATGTTTTCTTGCTCTTTATTTCGAGTCTCGTCGCAACTTGGGTGGCAATTGAGGCAGAGTCGTTCACGTACCCGCCAGCAAACATATGCACCCAAGACTTGGCAAATGGCAACGCCTTGACATTGCCCTGTACCGGTGTGTCATCGGGGAGGACATCGCCCGTTTCTCGCGACTGGATCAGTGCCGAATGGTCGATAGGAACCTCGGTGTGGTGAAAAGGTCTGTCGTCGCGGCGAGTCATTATGGGCGAGGCAGATTGATGGTGTGACATGTTGAGGAGCTTCAATCCGATAGAGCCTAATAATACGCCGTTCGTCTCGTTAGATATCGGTGGTTTCGTCGTCACGCTTCTCTTCGTGTCTCATGTCAATCCGTCGTCAAAATTCGTAGTTTGCGCGGGAGCGTCGGGAGAGGGAGCGAGCTCCAATCCAGCTTCTATGTGGTGAACGATTAAAGAAGCGTAAGTCAAGCAGCGATTAAAGATAGGTTGGGTGTCAATCGCTGAACTATGTTGGAAAGGAGCGGATGTTGGTGGGAAGAAAAGATGGAGAATCTTTTCATAAATCAGCGAGAGAAGCAGCGATTGCACTCTTGCCAAAAAGGGACCAGGAAACGTCCAACTTTTTTCTGCGCTCGCCACTGGATGCGCCTTGACGGGACCCGGTAAAGTGGAGCCGTAGCGGGTCTTCGGCAGGTACGTACCTCCTGCCTCCCGGAGTGGAGTGGGTCCGGGGTTCGGATCGAGGATATGTAACAGCGGCTGCTCGCTGTGTACCTGCTTAGGTGTCAACGCAAGTAGGAAGCATTTTCGAAACTTGAGCAAGTAATAATAATCTAAGCTTTGTAATTCGTTTCATTCATAATGCATCAGCCAATTGGGCTCTCTCAGCTGTCATCGTAACATGTCTGCATCTTGGTCTAGCAATCGGATCCCAACAGTCAAGACCTAGCAGACCTTGTTCCTTCATTCAAACTTGACATATACACGTCTTCCCTTCCATATTCATATCTTCTTACCCCGACACATAAAGAGGTATTGGGTAGTCTTCAACCATCGCGTGTCCATGTCTTTCCACGTTTTCTCAACAACATATTGTTAGCTGGGTGAAGGATTCAGCGAGCCGTCGCCGCTTCTATACGTGCTGCTCGAGGTTGTTACCATTGTCGTCGTTATAGCCGGTGCACTTGAACCAGGCTGAGTGAGTTCAGATGCCCGACTGCTGTGGTCTGACCCAGTAGATTGCCCCATTGTAAAGGGAAGCCGATGTCGGTCAGCGGTCAGGTCGAACCGATTCATCGACGCAGCGGATGGCTCCATTGTAGTGGGGAGATGTCCATCACCGCGGCTGGGAGGTCTGGAGCCTTCGTCTGTCCCCAGAGTTCCGGGTGTCCTGTCTCCGGATGTTCGACCCGTGTCGTGTCGATCTCCAAGCCGGTTTGCCCGCGGATCCCTCGTGTCGAGGGCGTCCACTGCAGGTCCGGCCTCCGACTGTCCGTCAATATCCATTTCATCCCTGAAACCCATTTCTCGCTTGAGCCGCCTAAATTCCTCGTCTGTGACTGTCTTCCAGCTGCACTTCGCATGCTTCTTGGTACACCCCGAACAAGCAGTCAGGTTCTTGACGCATTCAACTCGTAACCGCCGACAACGATCACACGGTGGGTTGATGATGTCGCCTTTGCCCAACTGATCCGTTCTCTGCGTGATAAGCGATCGGAATGCAGCTTCTCGGCTATCGACGACAGGTGGTAACACCGCCTCTGCGGCATGGCCAGAGAAGCGCGGAGTATGAGATTGAGTATGTGACGTGCTGTGCGATGGTGATGGTTGGCTCAGACTGGTCAAAGGCACACCAGTCACTGAAGTTGACCGCGAAGGTGGCGGCGAGGCTGACGCAGTGAGAAATTGCTGCAAAAGATCCGCATGTAGGTCGTACCCTGAACTCAAGTTGGAACCTCGCTGGTTGAGGTTGTTGGGCTGGAATCTCAATGGCGAAGTGTCTTGCGCCTGCGCATTACGGCGACGGCGAATGTCTTGTTTTCGCTGTCCTAACCGATGATTGAGGATGCGAGCTCTTGCCGCCACCTCGTCAGCCTTCTTGTATAGAATGGATGTTCTTTGCTCAAGAATGTCCAGCGTTGCCAGCTCTGCCGTTTCATCTTCCTCGAGAGGATGATCCAGCGGGAACCGGTCCAGGGCCCCGGACCATACTAGGCGCCAGTCATCCTCAGTGATCTCAACCTGGGAACCCTTGAGAACGAATTGGCAACACCGAGAGCCATCTGGCTTATGGACCAACGTAAAGTCCTTGGGGTTAGACCTAGCGTAACTAACGACATCGAGCCAACTGATGGGGTTCGAGAAAGGCTGCAGAGGCGTTGCTTTGATTGGCCCGTCAAAAAACTTCTCGATGCCCCTGAGAAGACGTGGGCCAGTCAGCTTGGCCCCAAGACTTGACGCGAGGCTCTCATGTCTATCCAGGACGGCTACAATTGTCTGTCAGTTGATTGTACTTGCAGACTGAATCAGGGTCTTGGGAGACTTACTTTCGTACTCGCCGATGAGGCCAATGATGTCGGCAAAGGTATCACCGTCACCCTGGATAAGACTCAGATGAGAGGCATTTGGCCTTGGGAGATAATGGATGTAGCCGGAAATGCCTTGAATGTCGGGTTAGCATATCCTCCAAGTCGACAAGCCGTGCCAGCGCACCAAGACAAGAGAGTCAGATACAAAAGCAACAAGCATGTGCGTCCCTGGAGGAGTCGAGCTAGACGCTGCATCCGGCGAGGGGGCCAAGAAATGATGGCCGGTACAGGCGCCTCTTGCATGTGGCACGAGGCGAAGACATGCATCGAGGGGACACAGGACAGGTGGATAGGCACACTCAATGGTGATCAGGCCAGACCAGATGATTTCGTGTGCCTCATGCTTACGGATGGCACGTCTCAAGACTCGAGGCGACATAACATGGCATGGCGTCGGATAGTTCTTTTCACACTGGACATACCTTGCTGTATGGATGCGGGCGCATGCTGGGCACGTCCTGGTTGGCCGCCGGCATCATCCACATCACGCTTTCGTTTTGGGGGTTCTGAATCCGAAGTCTGCCCCATCTTGACTGTGTCGATGTGCGTGTGAATGCGCGAATGTTGATAAAGAAACCAGGGGTAACGGTAGACACGAATTCGGTCACAAAGCCCGGCAACCGCTCAAAGCAAAAAACGCCGAGGTTGAACCCTCGATTGACTTTGGCGCGTGCGAGAGTTGTCGAGCGGGTGCGCACGCCGGGCTCGACACGCGCTAGGGGAGCTGAGAGGAGGAGTGGGAGAGATATCAAGGGCGCGGGTGAGAGATTTGACGGGAATGGGGACAATGAGAGAGAGTCAGGTGAGTGGCGACGATCTGAAGAATGCCGCCGAGGATGAAGGCGGTGATGGTAGTCAAGATGAGGAGACAGGGGAAGAGGGGAGAGGGAGCAAGGGCCGTAGCAACGGTTATTGGAGATTCATGGCGAGAGAGCGAGTATCTGCGAGACGGAAAGATATGGACCGAGCTGAGGATGAAGTTGAAGGGAGATGCTGTCGATTTGTAGTATAAGGAGGATGGCCAGATGCAGGCAAATGGCCGCCAAGAGGAGATCAGAATGTCAAGACCGCGTCGCGACTGGTCAATCTGTCTCGCAATGAAAATCCCTCGCATAAGCTGTCGCGCACAGCTAAAACCGCCCACCGCTGCAAGATTGTCCGTCAGGTGAAAGAGACTGCGTCAAAAAGAGGAGGAGAAGAGGGAGTGGGAAAAGATCAAATATCGCTTGGCTGGGGAGACGAGGGAAGATGAGGGAAAAGCGTCCCAGCAAAGAAGAAAGTGCCGGGGCGATGTGGGGGGGGAAGAGCAAGGACGAGGAAAGAGCTCATGCCGGTCCAAGTACAGAGTGTGCAGCGCAGTGTGGCAGTGTGGTTACCTTGCCAGGGTCGGGAAACAAGAGCAATTGGAATGGCAGGTGCGCCAAAATCTCCGAGTGCCCTGATGACGGTAAGGCAGGGTAGGTACGGAGTACTTGGAGCTCTGGACATGGGTTGTTCCCGGACCGGGACGGGATGACTGGAGCTGTCAAAAGAAGCTTTTAAGCTGCAGTGTAGATGGCTAACGCGGACCAAAGAAACATAGAAGAACACCCAAGACCAGACGACAGACACAAGCACGAAAACGTCACCGCGGAAAAGGGCACGAGAAAATAGAGCTAAATTGAAAAGGTCAGTGGGTCTTGAGTATTTACTATAGTAATATAAGGTGAATAAAAAATAATAAGCATATTAATATATTAATAGCTAATTATTTTATTAAAATTATTATTTAAAAAGCTATTTTATTAAATAAAGCAAATAAGTAAATTTTAATTTAAATATTTTTTTTCTACTTTAGAGCTAAGTAAGCAGCTTTTACTATAGATGTAGTCTATAGAGTGAGGAACCGGACTTATATTCTGCCGAGAATGTCCATAGCAACCCCCGGATACAATCAAAGACTCCGCAAATACAATCGAGCTTCTCCACCTCAGCATCATGTCCTTAATTGAGCGTACTGGATGGCGACCTCCAAAACCCTCCCCCGTCCTCGTGGCTTTCGAAAAAACATGTCAACGTGAGAAGGAACAACCATTTCTCGATGAGAGATCGATGATCGATGCTACAAGCGATTGTGCACGGCAAAATTTCCGTCGGCCCCGACTAGGGCGTTTCGAGCACCAAGGAAAGTTCACCTTTATCAAGTTGCTAGGCTATGGACTGGATGGCGTTGTCTGGAAGGTAGACGTTGGTGGGCATGTCTATGCGCTCAAAGTAGTAGGTTCTTTATACACATCTCTCTCAGCAGGTGTTCTTCGCTGACGTCAAAAGTTCTGGGACAACCATCCTCCAGAGGGCACGCGGTACTGGGCGGTCCAGCGCGAATGTCAGAATGCTTCGCTTCTCGAAAGGATGCGATTCGCGATCGAGAACTCTTCAGATCCTGTCTGGCTCAATCCAGAGCCGAAGACATTTCGCGATGCTGTTCTCAATCTTGTCGCTTTTTCCGACGAGGGCCGCAGCCGACAGTTGTTTCGAAACAAACCCGGTGCGGTGAAATGCAGCACCATGCCTCGTCTGAGGAAATGCCACGGCTGGACAATGATAAGTGGCAAGGAGCTCCACAGACTACCTTCGAGCAAAAGGCACCCCGATGAGATCAGGTTGGATGGTGTTGTGCGTGAAATTTCGCTGAGGGAAGATCATCACGCCATCGTGTATGAATATGTGCCCGACAGCGATCAGGCCTTGGACCCTGAGGTTGTGCAAGCGCAACTGGATTTTTTTTGGCTCGGCGGATTCTGCTTGGTGCCGTTACGGCCAGAGAATTGGGAAGGCACAGGATTTTTGGTTGATATGGCAGACCTTATGTGTCCTTGGCATGTTGGGTGGCATCCGAGCCAGTACGAGCGAAGACACGCAAGTGAAATAATACAGCAGTGTCCAGAAGACACGCACTGCTGAACGCCCGGGCGCAAAGCACCTGATCCATAGCACCATGAATTCTGCTTGAAATGCACCGCTACTCTCCCACGCTTCCTGACTTGGACTCTTCGAGCACCTGTGATACATGTCAGATACCAGTGAGGAAAAAGAGGTGGGGGAATAGCATACCTGCCGACATAAAATATGTCCCTTGAAAGGCGCTTAGCCCCGACCACCACAGGTCGGACACGTAATACCCAAGATTACTTTGTTGCCACCACAGGTTGTGCACTTTTTAGAGTCCATGGTTCCTCCGATGATGCGATAGTAGATGCCGGACGGTGGGTTGTGGGAGTAAGGGCAGGATGGAAAAGGTGAAGAGCATGGGCGCTTTGTTCGGAGCCGACATGAGGTCGAGTCAGAAAGTCAGTAGGTACTAAGGTAACCAAAGTTGTTGCTGACGTTAGCCATCACCTGACTGTCTGGCAGTGGGGCAGCCGTTACAATATTCACGCAAGCGGCAATCCATCTCCTTCGTCGCGTTCACCAAGATTCGCCCTCAATGCCCTTTACTGCTGTAAAACAGGTACAATGCACTTGCTCAGCCTTGTTCCAGTCAAGAAGTGATTTCAAAAGGCACCTCGACGATCATGCCGAACAACGGCGAGTCAGTTTAATGGGGAGCCTCGTTGTTCACGACTCACAAGAGCACATTTAGATCCGAGAGCGAATGATCGGAGATTTGCAAGCTGAAGCACGAAGACATCAAGCGCACGCTAGAATTTTTGAGCAAACTTCGCCTGAGGGTGTTCATGAGGACGAGAGCGAAGACGAGAGCGCAGACGCAGCCGATCATCCTCAAGAGCCGCCAAGTACTGAACGTCGCAGCCTGTCGCAGCGCCATATTTGCCCTGACCCTGCCTGTCCGCGTACTGAGCCGTTCAAGACGAAGCAAAAGCTCCGTATTCACCACGAACAACGTATTTCGTCCCGCTCGAGGAACAGAGACGGGAGCTAATGTTTGAGACGTGCAGACACAGAATGCCACGAAGTATGCGTCTACTGCCACCATACGTTTAAAACAGTCCGCAAGTTCAAGAGACACGCGGAGAAATGCACCAGTGACAGTGAGCGGAAGAGGGCGTACATGGCACAGACCTGCGTAGACATAACCAAGCTTTCCGACACACGACTTGACGATGCGCTGCGCGAGAGAAAGAAACGGTCGCGAGATGACGCAGAACTGGCCGTCGACGCATCGGACACCAGCAGGGCAAATCTTGAAGCCACGAAACGGACAAAGACTCTGCGACAACCTGCCGACAGTGTCCCAAGCTTCCCCAGCGAGACCTTGTTGCCGTCATACATGGCGGCTACGAGCGATGAAGGACCTTGCTTAGGTGGAACATCCGGGGCGACTGTGTTTTTTGACTCCACAGACAATCACAATCAAATCGTGGACTTGTCAACAGGTGCAGCCCAAGAGCACGGCTCGTCTTTGGATTTGTTGGAAAACTTTGACGCACCTCTGATGCATATCATGAACTCTGTTCCTCTGGATGAGTATCTGTGGCCAGTGGAGTGGTATGATGGTAACCTCCCTAACAACTATCCTGCGGTGTATCGTTTTTCATCATGACTTTGTTTTGAATCCAGCTTTTTCCTCCCCCTGGAAGATTAAATTCAGTCCTATCCTTGGGTTTATGTTGTCTATTTCAGCCACCTTGTCCCTGAGCACGGCGGAGCTGGGGAATATAATCTTGGCCCATCTGGCTATCACATCTTCCGTCGCAAACATGAATGCAACTGTATACCCTTGCTTGATTTCAAAACAGACACGAGCATCGAGGATGGCCCTTCAGGCAGCCGTCAGCGACGATGGGGCAAGAAATCAATCATGGTGCGGGACTCACAAGCCTCCGCCCTCAAAGTTGATGGCTTCTGATTCACAGCCAGCACGGCTCAGCTGTTCCGGGGACACCTCGTAGTTCGATCTCAGGCCTCGCGTCGTTTTAAATTCATGAAGATGCGACCCAACATAGTAGGCGATTTGCGACTCTTTCGAACACACATGCACCATGAAAACCCGCCGCCCAGCCTGGGGTCCGCCTTGCCTAAAGCATTCAATATACGGGTCAGGTAACGCTTCATATTTGAGCCAGTGCGCAAGGCTGCACTGGTCCAAAAATGCATCCAATACGTGTTGGATGCGCTGTGAGAGATCTTAGCTTCTGGAACAACAACAAGCAGGGTGTTGGACTTGCGTGATTGAATGCGAAGTCGGCTAGGAAGTCCAGCCCGTATTCTGTGAAGTAGGGACAGCCTCTCCTGTCGAATTCCGATACCTGGTTTCCCGCTGAGGTATCTTGCCAGCAGTAGAAACCCCTCTCCGAAACAGACGTTTCTGCAGCCTCCAAGGAGGTGTCTGTTGACGCCATAACTTCGGGTGCGATCAGGTAGCGGTTGGTCGTCACCGGTGGTGAGGGGTCGCCTTGGTTTGTGTGGTAGATGCCCGGATCAGGATCAGTGTTCCCCCGCACCGTGCATAGTCACATGCGTGTTGGTCCAGCAGAGTGAACCACAAAGTTGTGGTGCGCGTATTCACAGACCACAAATGTGTGGTCCTTTCCACCCAGCACCACAGATTCGTGGTTGCGTTTTTGGCGACTTTGATATTGGAGGGCATCCAACAAGAAGGATGGTTCTCTAGCCAGAACCATTGCGGAATGTCTCCATGTTAAACCCCATAGATAGATAGATAGCATCACTCGGCCTTGGCCCTTCCTTTCATTATTGGGTCCAACACACTTGTAACTTATCGAAGTGTCACGACTTGTTTTGTTCCAATGCCGCAAACTATCCACGATGTTCTGGCACAACCAAATCCCGAGCTTGACTCGAGCGCGGTCCCTCCGGGTCCGAACACAGCTAGCCAGCGTTGGATGTCTGTGACGGAATGGAGACCATGGGGCGAGTTTACGTACCGGAACCTTATGTCGATCTACCAACAGGTGCTCACTGCGCACTGGAAGGATCCTCCGTCAATCGACATGGCGTCGGGGTTTGATCGACAGGTCCGGGATGAGAAGAGCATGGATTATTTTTTGGCCAAGTACATATGGCCGCGAGTGAGCGGGGCACTTGTACAAGCCGCCCCGGTACTGGAATGGACCGAGACCTTCTATCTCGGACCGGGGAGCTGGTGCCACGGCACTGGACCGCCAGACTGGGGCTTGGTCTCCAACTGCCGGGTGGACGAAGGGAAGCTTTGGAATCTCCTGCCTGGAGACACCAAGCTGTCCAGAAAATGGCGGCCAAACATGTTGCTGTCGCAGAACAAGACCGACAGATACCAATGGACTCTTCCCTTATCACAGATCACTACATATGCTGCGCAAACAGAGTGTCGCTACGGGTTCCTCATAACAGACCAAGCCCTAGTTGTGCTGCGCTTCACTAAAGCGCGTATTGGCCAAGGCTCGGCTTCTGCGCGCCCTCGACGACCCGCAGAGCCACCTGTTATTAGTCACCAGCGCGTCGCCTCAGACGAGACTGATGTGTCCTCCATGATGGAGTCCATGTCCTTCGACTCATTCGAAGGCCGGTCCTACGCCGATGATGAACTTGTGCATGCTACAAAGGCAGAGGTTCTGCCGCCCGAGTACGCGGTGATACCCATGTCAGCTCAGGGGAAGGGCCGGCTCACAGTCAAGCTCTCCCTCTTTTGCCTGTGCCTGATGGCGGGAGGGGGATACGGCGGGATTGACCACGATTACCCCCCTCTCGACAGCTGGAGGCAAGTGGACCGGCGCAATTTCGTGCACAACACATCAGCCCTTGTTGCTAAGAAGCTGCCATATAACGCCACACTTTTTGATCCCGAGCAGCAGGAATCCGACGAGGGCGTCAGCCAGGCCGAGTCCCCTGCCTACCAAGCTGGCCAGGACGATGATGAATTTGTGCCAGGCACGGATAGCATCGACAGCATAATGCATGAGGATTACATCGAGGGACAACCACAGGCCGGGCCGGGCAGCCAAGAGGCTGGTTCGGTTCAAGCAGAATCCACTCCCCAATATATCTCTGTCGAGGTCAAGAAGCGTGAGGGCAAGCTCTGCTTTCGTGATGTAAAGCACCACGTGAGGAAGACGAAGAAGTCGGAATGGACCCCGGTTCCGGGTGGGTGGGTTTTCCGAGGCGAGAGGCACGCCTACTTTACGAAGCATCTCCCATGAAGCGTGCAGGTGCTTCCAGATTGTTTCACCAGGCATCATGAGTTCGGGGACAGTCATTACAGATATAGTTTTATACGTTTTATACACATGTATCACTCATGAAAGAGACAGAGTTTGCGCTTATAGCCTATGGATTGCAGTTTGTTAAGCGTGTATAACAACGGTCTCGGTTGCAGAGGGAGATTATCAAGGCGGGGGGGGGGAACGTCGTGGAATCGATCTGTCCACCAGTCTGCTGCCTCCAGATGACAACGGGCAGTTTAGTTTCCCCTGCACGCACCACTCACAATATGCGCGGATTTCCCGCATATGTACGTCTCAGTACATCCTGTCAAATAGGATTTAGAGCCTAGACGCATGTAGTCGAGACCCTTGCCGCCGGACCTTGTGCGACGCGAGACGAGGCTGTGCTGCATCCTCGTCTTGGCTAGCCGGATGGATGGATGGCGGCGGTAACGATGCGAGGTGCATTGACTTAATGCAATCTTGTATGAGGCAATATCGCTGCTGTCAGTTGTGCTAAGCCGTATGGGCATTGAACATGCAAGCTCTCGTTGATCTGGTCTAATGGACCAAGGCACGTGAGCTAAATTGGCCCACGACGAGAAGCGGTGGTGGTGCTGTCGAGGGTTGCGGCAGTGCTCGACGGCAACCTTCAATGCTCTCTACCCAGAGATACAGCTATTGCTCAGGTTGCCTACACTGGCAAGAAAGTAATGCGTAGGTTTCTCAACCGACGCTAACCCTTTGATATATGCCTCATTACCTAGGATCAGCAGCAACTCGACTTTTGCACGTGAAGAAATTGAGGATGGTCGAGCTGTCTGCCATTGGCTACAGCGTATCATGACTCTTGGTGAATCTCAGAGTCGGGAGGAAACAAACTCTCATGCCAAGCGACCAAAAGACCGGCACACGTCCTCATCCCCATTGTCTTATTCCCGGCTGCAGCACCGGCTGCATCTCAAACTTGACGGCTACCTACTAATGCAAGAGACAGCGATGCTCTTAGGCCCTGGGAAGTCTAAACTTGTTAATAAATTATAAAAAAAAAAAAATAAACTATATAAAATAAAAGGGAACAAATACTCTTATAATAGTCTTTTTTATAAATTCTTAATATTATAGTTGGTTCGGGGTTATAAGTTACGACATGAGCTCTTCCCGTGTTTTTTAACCCCCGCGGGGACGGCCACTCTCGCACCAAATTGACACACAAATACCCCACATACCGGCAAATATTTACACACAAATCTAGCCCTATTTACACTAGCCTCTCCCACCCCACCAAAGCCTCCCAAGTTCCAACCTTGCCCAAACCACCACCAAGCTCTCTATCAAAAACCTCCCGCCATCCCCAGTCTCATCCAACCACCGACAACAAACCCACCACACATGCGCCATGTCCGATAGACCCTCGCACCGAGGCGGCCGCGGCGGCCAGGGCCCGCACCCTCGCGGTGGAAGAGGAGGCGGTCGCGGAGGCGGCATCGGAGCAGGAGGCGCACAGCAGGAGCGCGAGAGGCCCAAGAAGGAGAACATCCTGGACCTGGGCAAGTACATGGACAAGCAGATCACTGTCAAGTTCAACGGTGGCCGCGAGGGTATGTCTTGAGCGAATTTGCGGCAGCGCGAAGAAGTGGCCGGAGCTGACTTGCACCCGTTTCTAGTCAAGGGCATGCTCAAGGGCTATGATGCTCTCATGAACCTCGTTCTCGATGATGTACACGAGGTCGTTCGAGGTATACCATATATATTCAGCCTATTTTTCGAGCAGAGTCAAGCTAACATGACCATCCACAGATGATGAAGGCAACGAGTCTGCCCGCTCCCTCGGCCTCGTCGTCGTTCGAGGCACTCTCCTCGTTCTCGTCAGTCCCGTCGATGGTAGCGAAGAAATCGCAAACCCCTTTGTACAAGCCGAAGATGACTGAAGGGGGTGGAAACCAATCAACAATATCTACTTGGGAAGAAATAAAATGAGGAGGGACAAAGGAGCTACTACTGGGGCGGTTACGGCATCTACGGCCTCATCAGCTGGCTGAATGACTCAACGACCGCGCAATCCGTTTAGACGTCGATCTACTATCACGACATGTTGGATTGCGTACGAACAGGAAAGGGTGGCTTAGTATGAATCCATCCCACGGCTTTTAGAATCGTGGCATCTCGTCACTCACATCAGCCACACGTCATGACGCAGAATCTTGTCTTGAATCAAGGCAATATATCATGTTCATAAAAATACTTGCGAATCGCTGTCTCATCTCGCTCAGCCGTCGTCCATGCATGGACCTCAGGCACATGAATTCCCACGGGTCCACACATCATCATGATGCTGGCCCAACTCCTGATCCTGTATATGCGCTTCCACCCATCAATCCACCTATTTGTGCCAGCAAATCGCATGTTGCCTGTCCTGTGGCACCATCGCGCCGTTGCCAGCCGTATAGAAAAACGCTGTTGATCCAACTTCCTGCCCGTCCCTCTAGCCAAACCATCGACTGTGGTGCTTTTATCAGGAAATATACATTGTCGACTGAGCCTGTCCAATATTGGGTCCCTCCGTTGTCTTCTCCTGAAGCATGAAGCCTCGACCTCGTCTCTCGAGCCCTGACTCACTTTTTAGAAGCCTCGGCCTGACTTACTTCCCTTAACAAGTTCGCCAAAAGCATTCCCCAGCATCTTCTTCAGCTCCTTATAGCTGACAAGGAAGCTGGTCTGCTCATCCCGGCTCGTCAAGCAGATTCTCTCCTCTGTTCCCACGTCCAACTTGTTCATGCATCGGAGCATGTGTCCCATGTCAAGAACCGGATTGCCGTTGTTGTCAACTTGGTGGAAGACGTAGTCTCGGAAGAGTTTGAGCATATATCGTTCGCCGTTCTCAGACCAAGATCGGTCGCCGTCGAATTCATATCGTTCGTTAATAGTAGCCAGTTTCATCATGAGCCTGGCGGCCCTGCCATTCTCCACCTCGCGCATCACATCCGTGTTGACTTTGTCCAATGCCTGCAGATTCTGATCAAGTGTAGAGGTGATTCGTCCAGCAATTCCTCGCACAAATTCGTCAATCCCCTTCTGCGCGGGGGGCTGCTGAGGGGTCAGGAGCCACAAGACTGTGTCTCTCAACTCAACCGAGTATGTCCTGCTCATTTGATCCAGAGACATCTTCAAGTTAGAAAGATGTATCGGTAATGTGTTGGTTGTGAGGCATAGCAAGAGTCGGCCAAACTGAATAAAGTCTTCTTGCTGTAGGTCCTGGATGGGTCGGCGAGCATCGAACTGCACGACATCAAGGATGGAGCATGCGCTCAACCGGATGCGGTTCTTATGTGTCAATATAATCTTACTAGGATCGATACATCTCGCCGCCATGTTGGCCGAGTGGATGGCCTGGAGTGCATTGGCGATCTGCGCGATGTAACCCCACAAGACGTTCTCGGCAATAGGCGTCTTTGCATGAAAGCGATTGCTGGGAGAAGCATTTGGGGATAGGTGAGCCTCAACAAGCGTCTTGGAGAGGGGGAAGTACTCTTGGACAAAGATGAGGGAGCTATCTCCAAACGCGCGGGTCGTGAATGCATCCAGGATTGTCACCACGTTGGCGTTGTTGATGCGTCGCCAGTCTTTGACCAGTCTGATGGCGTGCTCGTTGGTCAACCTGTAGCCCTCGAGCCGCCTCAGACAATAGAGATTCCCTGTTTTGGTCGCCGTAGCTTTGTAAACCCAACTAGGGTACCCAAAGATGTTGGCGTTCTTTCTATGTGTTGTGTCCAGAGGAACCAAGGAGTGATAGTTGTCGAGTTGGGGCAGCTGAGAGTTGGGCAGTACTTGGCCTGCTGCCTCTAGTTTCCTCGCAATATCTTCGCGCTCCTTTTCAGGAAGAAAAAAATCGTGAGGTACGCGGTGATAGGGCATCAGGTCATCTCGATGGGGCCCGACTGGGAAGTACAGGTGATGTTGTAGGGGCTGAAGAGGAGTCGTAAAGGCGTTCTGAGGTGGGAAATAGCCAGGACCATGACCACCAAGAGCGCCATGGTCTTCGGCATAAGGATTAAACTGAGGTGTAGAGAGGCCCTGGTTCACGGGAGGCATTGTGAAAGGGTCGTAAGACAACCCGCTGTCTGCAGAGCCATTTGTGCTGGTCTGTCTATTCGTTAGCGATCAAGACACCCAACAGGGCCAGCTCGGCTTACCGCTGCGTTTATATCAAATGTAGGTGTAAATTCGCGGATAGCCGCAGGGTTGAAAACACTGCCATCATTGTCTTGGGGCCCGACGGGCGTGGCACCTTCATAGTGTTGTTAGCACGGCATCACAAGGACAACTGCTATGAGGACAAGGGGGTTCGTACTGCCCAAACCACGTGGAGTGAAAGCTGGGGCGCTCGCAGCTTGTGAAGAGAATGTAGGCTTCTTGCTACCGAGGCCCGAAGGTGTGAATGACGGTGAATCGACATTTAAGGTCTTTTTTGATCTGAAGGAAGAGTTGTCAGCCAGGATATAAGGTCCATGACCCCCCCACAGCATAAGGGAATCCATTTTGTCCAGAAGGAACCAAAGTTGGCCAAGCAGAAAACGATGCGATGTCTGACAATGATGAGATGGAGGAAACCAGGTTGATGTAGAAGTCATGTCTCCGAGTATTTGATCAACGCCATATAAATAAGTGCTTGCGAAAAAGCTTGACTACCGTGAGTCAGAGTGCCAGCAATAGGACATGACACATTGGCCGACAAGCAGACATATCAGGCAATGAAGGCTCCCCCGAATCTAGATATTATACATGCAAGAACGGCGCACCTTGCAGCATGCAAAACCCAACGGTCGATGAGAAAAAGACGACGTGGCCAGACCACGGGGTCAGTAGGTAAAGGACACGACGGGCGTGGACGTCAATGGCCCGATTGTGTAACTCGGCGGCGGCCAAGGTTGGGTCCTCGCGAGACGGCATTCACAGAGTGGCTTCCAGGATGATGCACAGTCGACTGAAAAGAGGAATCAAAACCTACAAATCTGGGTTTGAGCTGTTTTTGTTTTGGTCATGGCTGAAGGCGCAGCCCTGGTCTTCGTATCGGCAGTGGCCATAGATGAGAACGTTTCGACAGAGGGTATCTTTATTCTCTGGTACAGCCGGGTCAGCTCGCGGACCAGAGGGCGGGGTGTGTCGATATCGGAAGGGCATACGAACCGCGTCCCTTGGGTCTCGGGGACCCGACCTGGCGTCGTAGATCGGCCGGCTGGTATCGCGACGTCGCCATGGTCAGTATAAAGTGATGAGAGTGGTACCGCCCCCGTGGCCGAATTTACGACGTCTGCCATGCATGTTAGCGGGTGAGCACCAGGAGTGAGGCGGCGGATCCGTCACGGCCGGCGACGTGATTGCACAAGTCGGCAGAGTCATACGACGCGCGGGTTGCGGAGGGAACCGCGGAGGATAGGGCACGAACTTGGCTCTGGCAAGCATTTCCCATGGTTCAATTGATCGAGGCGACCGGCCGCCCATGGAGGAACAAGACGAGCGGCGGGGTCGGACGGGCTGAGTCGAGCAGCCTGCAGCAAGCGGGAGGAGCTAACGGCCGTGTCCAGGGCGAGCAGGGCGCGGGCCGTCGCCTCGTGAAGCGGGAGCAAGCGCTGGCAAGGCCGGGAGGAGAGGTATGCAGGAGTTGGAGGAGTGTGGATGTGGGCGGTGGGGGGGAGTTTTGGTGGAGGGACTGTCGCGCGCGGAGGCTGTTTAGTTGGGTTGGGTGAGAAGACGAGAGTCGCGAGCCCAGCGCCGCGCTTAGAGGTACCTCTGCACTGTAAACTGCGTGCACGGTACATATGCGCCTCCCCGCGAGATGACGCCAATCGAGCTTGTTCCAAGAATGCAATATCCCGAGAATAGCCCGCCAAAACGGGCCTAATCTGACTACTGATAAGCAACCGATAGCTCCGATGAGACGTCTACAGTGCAGTACGGTTCCTCTCTACGCGCTCCGATTCCATCATTCGTCACTGCCTGATTTAGCTCCTCGGCGGCACCATCCACGCGATCTTCAATCACGAGGGGGGAATAAAGACGGCGACTGACTCGACAGACCAACGGGCTTCCTCAGCGGCTTCTATGTTTGAGCAGTTGGCGCCATACTTTTGCCTCTAACCTCGAGTGAAGCAACGGTCTCGGCCTTAGACCGCATGTATGCATGCACCTACGAGGCTTGTTCTTATAGCAAGGTGTCACCAAAACAGTATCAAAGTCAACCTCCACTCTCAGTCGCCCCTCCGCCTTTATTTAAACCGTCGTATATCCTGATCCAGACTCTGGCACATTATCTTGAAATTTCATTTTTCACGAGGTGGAGTGGGGGACTTGATCCGGCATCATGGCCGAAGCCGAGGTCGACTTGGGACAGCTGTCCACAAGCCAGCAAGAAGCCCTCGAGCAGTACACCCAAGTTACGAATCAAGAAATTACAGACGCCATTCCGCTCCTGCGACGGTCGGAATGGAACGTCCAGGTATGAAATTACTGCCATCATTTCCCAGCCGGAGGCAACCTGACCTTTGATTATCCAGATCGCGATTGCCAAGTTCTTTGACGGCGAAGCTCCCGATCCCATAGCCGAGGCGCAACAAGAAATCCCTCGAGCAACGGCACGACACGAGAATCTGCAGGAGAGCCTTTTGACATCCTCTGTCCGATCACACCGAGCGTCGCCGAGACAACGCACCGATCCTGCTCCGAGAATCGTCCCACAGAACCCCGTGATCGGACGAACACCATGGCTTCTTGGTCTTCTTCTTGCGCCATTTGGCTGGGGGTGGAGGGCGGCCTCTACACTCTTTAGAACTTTAATTTACGCGCTGTCCTTTTTGCCCGCATCGATCCGACCACGCGCCGTCACTAGTAGGATATCGACTGGTTTTAGGGGTACAAATGGACGCCGACCTCTTATGCCGCGAGACACGGCCGCGAGATTTAAGCGAGAATTCGATGAAGAATATGGGGAGAATGAGCTGCCGTTCTTTGAAGGCGGTATTGCCCAGGCGCATGATCTGGCCAAGAAGGAGCTCAAGTTCATGCTGGTGGTATTGATGTCCCCCGAGCACGACGATACCGAGTCATTCGTCAAGGAAACTCTACTCTCGCGGGAAGTCGTCGACTTTGTCAAGGACCCCTCCAATAACATTATTCTATGGGGAGGCAACGTGTTGGACTCGGAGGCCTACCAAGTGGCCCAGGAGTACATATGCACCAAGTTCCCCTTTTCAGCATTGGTCTGCCTCACCCCCAAGGAGGGAAGCACTCGCATGGGGATTGTGAAGCGACTCGTCGGTCCCATGCCCCCAACAACCTTCCTCACGGAGCTTCGAGCAGCTGTTGAGAAGTACGGTTCTGACTTGGACGGAGTACGGGCCGAGCGGACGGCGCAAGAAATAACAAGAAATCTGCGGACCGAACAGGATTCTGCATACGAGCGATCTTTGGCTATTGACCGAGAACGTGCTCGTCAGAGGAGAGAGGCGGCCGCGGCCGCGGCAGCGGCAGAGAAGCGTGCCCAAGAGGAAGCAGAGGCTGCAGTGAGGTTAGAGGAGAAGCGACAGCAATGGCGAGCATGGAGAGCTACAACCATCGGGGCCGAACCCCCTACCAGCGATAAGAGTGTGGTGCGGGTAGCGCTCAAGATGCCTGAAGAGTCCGGCATCGGCCGGATCGTGCGTCGCTTTCCCCAGGACGCGTCTCTGGAAGACTTGTATGCCTTTGTAGAGTGCTACGAGATGCTCCAGGACGAGGGCGCGGCGGGAGGTGACAAGCCAGAGGAGTACGAGCACGAGTACAGGTTCCGGATCGCGTCGATTCTCCCGAGGATGGTGTACGAGCCGAGCACGAGCGTGACGATGGGGGAGAAGATTGGGAGGTCGGGGAATCTGATTGTGGAGGACACATCACCGGACTCGGACGAGGAGTCGGAAGACGACGACGATGATGACGAAGACGAGGAGGCGGAGGGTGATCAGTAGATGTGGGAGGCCGCCTGGATTATATGGAGACTTTACAAAGCGGTCAAGACTACCCAAACAGCGAGAAATGATTATCTTGTAGATCTGCAATGAGGATAGCCAAGGCAGCTAATATTCCGAACCCTGAGGTGACGGGGTACACCGACCTCTGATCCTATGGAGTCTAGACGTTCGACTTACACCACTCCGGAATAGATCACGGGAAATCTGCCGATGAGGTAACAGCAGTCATCATGTCACGAAATAGAGTACCTGAACGACTAAGACATACCCAGTCCCATGGCTTCGAGATGAAAAAGTCATCCATCTTGTGGTTGCCTTGTAGTTGAAGGCATCATTGATTGATAATATAATATATGGAAAGGATCAAAGTGCATGCATAATGCGGATCCTAAAGGTGCATATACACAACATCACACTAATAATCATCTTGACCAAATCGACACGCGTTCTATTATTCTTCCCCATATCATCTTGATAATAAGAACTCGTGGCTTACATTCCAGCCTAGAGCGCAAGCAGCGTCATGTGCAACCCCAGCGGCGATAGCGAGGGAGGGGTTGATTGCGTAGGGCGATGAGGCTGTGCAACGGCGGCCGCTAAGTTGGAGAGGGAAGGAGAAGGAGGGGACCCTTCTTTATGTCTGTTCTCTCCTTTGCTTCATAATTCAACCCCAAATTTATTGTACCTTAACTTTAAAAAACCATCATTTTTTTTCTCCCCCTACTCCATACGAGCGACACCGGAGTCGAGAGAAGAAAAAAAAAAGTTTCGTTTTCTCTTAATTACACAGGACTATCTGTTGGTTTCGATGCGGGATAACCCCTGCGGATACCCCCAAAACCTCCCTCGTCTCTCAGGTCCTCTTTACTAGAAAGGTGACGCACGGGGCTTATTATTATTTCCCATCGCCTCTTCACGGACCATTAACAAACTCCGAACCTTGGACGTCAACAGGGCCGAACAATATTACAGAGTAACTAACCTCACTGTATAACTACTCTCAGCAAAGAGAAGGGTGGGAAAAAAACAATAAGAAGACAGTCTCGTCTCTGTTTCCCTCCTTGCCTCGCACAAACGCCTCTCTTTCTTTCCCCTGGGAGTCACTCAAGGATCAGGACCCTTGCTACCCTTCTCCCCCCCCGAGCTGCTAATCCCAGACAACGGCGCTCCAATCAGTCGACGCTCGCTCCAGCATCAGAGCCCATCATCATCAGCTCGCGCGCTCGCGGTGCTCCCCAACCAACATCACCACTTCTGAAACCCATCGCATCCTCGGCGATTTCTCTTTTCGGCCCTTCATTTCCCTTCATAATTTTTTATTTCTTTCTTCTTCTTCCATCGGGCGTCGCCATCTTCTTTCTTGTCTGCGGCGACTTGTTTTGCAGCCTCTGCTATCCGCCCGCCTCCCTATCCATCCGTCCCCCCCCGCCGCGCGCCTGAACCGCTTCTAATCCACCCCCCAAGGCGCCCGCTGTGGCGCGAGATCGACCGCCGCCATGAAGTCCTTGAAGGGCCTCGGCGTGAATAGGATGCTCGGTAGCATCAGAAGAAAAGCCAGCAACGTGTCCAACCGTACGTATCTCCACGCGCGCGAGGAACCCGCCAAGCTCCGAGCTCCCCGCGGACGAAAAAAACAAAAACACCACTGGGCAACCCGCAACCGCTGACAGATATAACCAACCTGGATAGGAACCTCAGACGGCCCCTCCGG